>JAEMOT010000447.1:52770-82009 GCA_019297695.1 Apostasia ramifera | reverse complement strand
TAATAACCCGAACTTAACCCGAAATTTATTTGGGTTGACCCTAACTTGACATTTTCGGGTTGAGTTTGGGTCGGGTTATCGGGTCGGGTCTATTCTTGACACCCCTAGTGGGATTAAATTATCTCACTTTTAAAAAATTTTAATTTTTGAAAGGAATATAAGGCCCTGTTTGATGCGAAAACTAAAATCAAGACTAAAATAATACTAATTTAAAAAACAATAATAATAATAAATAAAAAATTTTAATCAATCTATACAAATTCTAATATAAAAAAATATTATTTTACGTCACATACTTAACAATTTTCAATAAAAATATCAATTTTATTTTTACTTTTTAGACCAAAAATACTCGATTTGAATATTTTGATTTAGGATGTGAAATAAAATAGATACTACTTTCCTTACTGAAACTTATATATTCAAACCATCTAAACTAATTCTCTAGGAGCTTATCCTGAATTTAGGCTACTCTAACTTTCTCGATGATATATTTATTTTTCATATTTTCTTTTCATGTAAACTCACTTATCAACTTTAACATCATTTCTGCGATACTTATCTTATGTGCGTATGCTAGCGTCCGACACTATATAACATCGCTAGTCTTACAAATATTCTATAAAATTTAGCTTTAAGTCTAGATAAAATTTTTCTATCACATAATACACATATTGTTCATCTTAAAAAAAAAAAAAGCATTAATTAGGGTAAATTGCACAGGAGCCCCTGAAATTAGAATAGCGCTGCAAATAGGTCTCACATTTTGAAAATCTAGATTTGGGTCCCCGAATTTGTGTCTGCGCATTAAGCTTTATTAGATATAATTTGTTCGCTTCTGGTGTGTTATGCGATAGAAAAATCCCATCCAAAATTAAGGGTAAATTTTATAAAACTGTAGTAAGACCAGCGATGATATATGGTGCTGAATGCTGGCCTGCAAAGAAAAAACATACAAATAAAATAAATATTGCAGAAATGAGAATGTTAAGTTGGATGTGTGGATATACACAAAAGGATAGAATGAGAAATGAGTATATCCGAAAAAAAGTTGGTGTTGCACCAATTGAGGATAAACTTAGAGAAAGTCGGCTTCAATGGTTTGAACATCTAAATCGTAGGCCAATTGAAGCTCCAGTTAGAAAAATTGAGTTGTTGGATTTTGCCCATGTACAAAGAGGAAGAGGGAGGCCAAAGAAGACATGACAAGAAACTATAAGGAGTAATCTTAGTTACTTAAACTTAGATAAGAATTTGGTAACTGATAGAGCGCAATGGAAATAAAGGATTCATGTAGCCGACCCCACCTAGTGGGATTAAGGCTTGGTGGTTGTTGTTAGATATAATTTGTTCCCTGCTGAGAGTGATTAGTGAAAAAATAACCATGAATAAACTTATAAACCCAAACTGCAATGAAAATTTTCACAAGTATCAAAAAAAAAAGTATTTTTTTTTTCTTAATTTTGATTCTCACAAAACAAAGCTCAAAAAGAAAGGACAGGAAATTGAGTATTTTGCCAAGCATTTCAGAAAATATAATCATTTTTTTTTACATAAACTTACATTCTTCGAATCAGTTTATTTACGAGTCGCTTAATTAAATACTATCTTAATGCCATGCCATGTTATTTAAAAAAATAATAATTATTTAATTTCACGATATCTTTAGATAACGTTATAAAAAATTATAAAACTGTAAATCAAAAAATGACATCTAAATATCATAATATTTATATTTAAATAATATAATATAATATAATATCATGATAGCATCGAATCAAACGCCCCCTTACTTTCATCATAGAATGGATCATTAATTTATTTGTTTAATCATAGCACAGAAAATCTTCGACAAAAAAATTATCAACATGCATCGATCCATCGACATAGTTTTGTAGAATACATGTTAGACAAACAAAAACAGAGATTTTCTGCCAGGGTACACTGAACAAATATACTAATTATTTCCACCATAAGATTTGTTAGTGATTCTACAGGAAACATTCAATTTAAAAAATTTGCAAAAAACTGCCTTTCCACAATTCAAACAAGGCTAAAATTAATATAAAATAAAATAAAATTCTTTAAATATACTTCATAAGAGGGGAATTACCAACATATAATAAAAATTTAATTATTTTATATATTTAATACTCAAATTTTAATTAGTATAATCATATTACAAATTTATAATATGAATTATATAAAAATTATAATTTTTTATATAATTTTAATAATTAAATATAATAATAAAAATTTGAACATCAAATATATAAAATACAATAACATGTATATAATTTTCATCTTTATACAAAACAACGCAGATATTCTCATATCAACCAACTTTGTTGGCTGTTTAAAATTTGTGAAAGATTTAAGAAATAAATTAATTTTAATATTAAAATTTAAATATTATTTAAAATATTATTATTTTATATCATTTTTTGAATATTATTAAAATTGTATATGAAATAACTTATAATTAATTTTAACACAAATTTAACCTAAGCAAACAAACAAAATAGCCCAAACCACAAATATGCGATTAATTTTAATCAGAACTAAAAGTAATCTTATACATCACACATGAATTTTAATATTAAATTAATAATATTTCAAATTTACACATTATTCTCCATTTCACTAAATTTAAAAAATAAAAACTATTATTATTCCGCATCCTATAAATAAAATAAATTTATCTTAACTAAACACATTAAAAAAATACCTTTATACATACTTTTCACAAATAATATTTTAATTAAGTGAAATACTTTACGGCATAAAAAATTTGTATTAATAGATAAAAAACTGAATATATAGAATACACAATTAGTCAAAAAAAAAACTGATATTAGTGAGACAATTAATGATCAAATTAGCAAAAAAAAATATTTTAAATATACTAGATCAATCATATAAAATAATAAAAAAATAAATAGTGATATCATTAGTAGGATATAAACATGACGAATAAAATAGAGAAATATTTCTTATTATTGTATAAAAAAAATCTCATTTAAACATAAAATTAAATTTTATAGAATAATAATAAGACAAGAGATGATATATGATATTGAATACTAGCTTATAAAAAGAAAACATATAAATAAAATAAGTCTTATAGACATCAAAATACTAACACAGATGACTGAGTATATATAAAAAATAATTTGAAAAATAAACATATCCTTAAGAAAATTAGAGCAACATCAACAGAGAATAAACTTAGAAAAAATTAACTTAAATGATTTGAAAATATAAATCATAGACCGATTAAAACTGCAATACAGAAAATTGAGTTATTAAATTTTGCTCATGTAAAAAGAAGAAGAGAGGCCAAAAAAGATGAGGCAAAAAACTATAAGAGACGATACGCACTCAGAGCTAATTAAGCATTTGTTAACAGATAGTGCAATGAAAACAAAAGTTTAGCCAACCCCAGCTAGTGAGATAAAGGCTTGGTTGTTGTTGTACTAGTGAGTCCATTGTACAACATATAAATGAGCTAAATGAGAATTTATTAATTGATATAGTATAATTGAAATAAAAGATTCATGTAACTGATTTCACTTAGTGGGATAAAAGTTTAGCTATTGCATCCTACACAAAATAAATATTGTAAAAATGAAAATGCTAAGGTGAATGCGTAAGTAGACATGAAAAGACGGTATGAAAAATGAGTATATTCACAAAAATGATAGAGTAATCTCAATTGAGGATAAGATGAGAGAGTCAATATAGATGATCTTAATATATAAATATAAAGTAAATAAAAGCTCTAGTAAAGAGAATTGAATTATTTAATCTTGATCATATAAAACCAGCAAAAGGAAGAAAAAAAAATAACAAAAAAACTATTAGAAATAATTTTACACAATTAGAACTAAATGAGAAATTATCTGACAATGTAATAAAAATAAATGATTCGTATAACCGACTCACCTAATAGGATAAAGACGGTTGTTATTATATCCTATATTCATGGTAAAACAAAACTAATTTTATTTAAAATCTATTACAAATCTCACAATAAAAATATTAAAATTGACCTGACTAACTAAACACATGAGGATAAAAAAAACAACAAACACTGGAACAGATGACACAAGACAAATTACCATAAGTCGTATAAGATCTCCATAAACAATATCTCTAGAAGAAGGATAACAATATAATACAGACAGTCCATCAAAAAAATATGCAGCTCCAATGAAGATATTTGGAAAATTGATCAACAAGAGTAACAAGAACCAGCCCACAATTCCCGAATTAGGAACAAACAGCAAACTTTAATAAACTTAAAAAGAGCAAGCAAGTTAAAATCTTTCAAATTAGAAAGAAATGTAAGCTACAGACAGGATTTCAAGAACTAAAATATGCAACTAAAACATTTTCTGGAATGTGTTCACAGTTTAAAACAATCACAGATTGATTCAAAATTCTGGCAATGAGAAAATTTACCTCCTCCGCATACCTCTTCCACGGCCACGCATCACCGGTCCGCGACCCCTACCGGCCATTGCACTTGCAGCAGCCTCACCCTGTGCGCTCTCAGACTATAACATAAATTTCATCAGTTCATCTATAGAATAAACCAATTGAATCAGGATATTTACTAACATCATTCATAGATATAAAAGATATGTCCTTTCAAGAAAACAAAAAAATTGCACAGAACTGAATAAAAAATAGATAGGGGATTGACAATCTGTAACTATTTTAGAGGTGCTGAGTTTGGATACAACAGGACAACCTGACTCAAACTAGACAGAAATTTTGAATGCAGACCAACCTGTATGAGCCACTAGTTGGGCATGAATCTGAGAAATTATGACCCTCAAGATGTCAGGTTAGATCCAGATTTAACTCGAAAACCCAAACCCAATCCAAGAGATAGTCTCCTTCAAATAAACACATTTATGGTCCGACTCAAAAACAAATACTACTCAAATCAAACCCAACCCATTTAATAAAATCAAGGAAAAACCTCACATGAGAAGAATTGGGGAAGAAGAAGAGAATACTGGAAAAAGATGGGGGAATTTCTAAATAATATTCTGCTTCCGTTTTATTACCTGCACTTGACTATTTATAGGGTATTACAAGGTTATTTGTGGTATTTCATCCTCTTAACAGATTGCAACGGAATTGAAAATGACATTAACAAGAGAATATGAACTAGAACATGCTGACCCATTCTGGACACTAACAACTCATTTGAACAAGGATGACCCAGGTTACCCATGTGTTCCTGCAGCCATGCCCTTCTTAGTGTGGGAACAGTCATGAACCTTCAAGAAGGGTTGTGACTAGACTTCAATTTAATGCTGTGGTGTGAAGAACCCTACATCCGGACGTCCGGCCGCTTGTCCCCCTTCTTGCTGATCTCGCCAACCAAGGGGGAAATCTCCCTCACCGACCTTGTTGAGCAGCAGCTCTGCTTTGCCGCCAAAACTCTTCCGAGTCGGAATGGCTTTGCCTTAAAACCTCATTGGTCCCCTCCGATGCTTTCTTTGCTACAAGCCTGGAAGCAGGAGTCATATCAAATTAGTTTGTGGTCTATTCGTGTGCCCCCTTCTTCCTTGCTAATCTCACAGACCAAGGAAGAAATCTACCTTGCCGACCTTGTTGGGCAGCAACTCTACTCTATCGCTGAAGCTCTTCGAGTCGGAATGACTTTGCCTTCAACCTCGTCAGTCCCCTCCAATGCTTTCTTTGCTACAAGCTTGGAAGACGAGCAATAGCTCTGCTCTATCACCAAAGCTCTTCGAGTCAGAATGACTTTGCCTTCAACCTTGTCAGTCCCCTCCAATGCTTTATTTGCTACAAGCCTGGAAGCCAAAGTCATATCAAATTATTCCATGGTCTATTTGCTTGTCCCCCTACTTCCTTGCTGATCTCGTTGACCAAGAAAGAAATCACCCTCGCTGACCGTATTGGGCAGCAGCTCTGCTCTGCCACCGAAGCTCTTCGAGTCAGAATGGCTTTGCTTTCAACCTTGTAGGTCCCCTCCAATGCTTTCTTTGCTACAAGCCTGGATGACGGATAGCAGCTTTGCTTTGCTACTAAAGCTCTTCGAGACAGACTGGCTTTGTGGTGGGGATACAACGCCATCAGACCGTCGGCTTATTGCAGGCAGGTATACAATCGACGCCCGAGATCTCATCACGTGGCGCCGATTTGGATGGAGGATTGATATCTGCCGATTTAGCAACATGCGTGATTGGTGGCTTCAAATCAATGGGAATATTCCAAATTTTGGGTTGATTCCGTTTATTTCATTCTATTTTTAATTATTCGCATTTTGCATATTGTAACCAGTTTTTATTTCCGCATTTATTTCCGTATTTATTTCTACAATTTGAATTTCAAATGTAATAGCTCTATATAAAGGCATGGACTAGTGTTATTTAGTTTTAATCTTGGAATGAAATTATTTTGAGCTTGAATATTGCGTGTTATATCCCGTTGAAGGGAAGAGTTGAGGCATTGGGTGAAAATTCTTAAATATTTTAAAGAAAAGGTATTCCCAACTCTTCCCAATTCTTTTCACGGTTCTCAACCTTATATTAAATCCAGGCCCCTGCAAGTAATTTTCCCAGCCCTAATTCTCCAAACAAAGTCCGGCTCTGTCTCTGTTGCTGACGTCGCGCGCCACGCTCGACCAGCTTGGCCTGCCCTCGCCGTCGTCCGGCAAGCTCGCTGGCCACCGCGGCCATTGCCAGCTCGATCCACACAAATGACCCTGATCCCGCTCGGCCCCGCAGCGCCGCCGCGTCTGCCACGCTCGCCCACCTCAAGCGTCGCCCCCAGGCGGACCACCGGCCACTGGCGGACGCCGGCGACCTCGCCGCCAACGCTCCAGCCGTTCCGCTCCACTGCTGGCGTTATCCCTCGATCGATCGCCAACCTTGCCTCACCCGTCGTGCCGAGATCCGCGTTCGCTCCACTCGCCCACCTCCTCCTTCATCTCCAGATGGCCCACCAGTCACCGGCGTGCGCCGGCGACCACGCTGCCGCCCTTCGTGACCGCCCTGCTGCGCTTGTTCGTCCCAGCTTGCCTCCGCCTCCTACCACTGCCTTGCTTGCTCTCAGTTGCACACCCCCCATTGCACTGACAATTCTTCAGACGATCCACGGGTTGCCGTAATTCAACCTTGAGATCCGGATTCTCCTCTCGAGGTAAACCCAAACATCAACTGAATACTTTGAAAATCCTGTGAGATCTTGTTGTGGTATTTGTTATTGGGACTGTTTGATTTGCTCACCCGTGTGGACCTAGAATTATATTATGTGATAAATTGCTGTTGAGTATTATTATTTGTGAGCATACTTATACTACTGTGTATCCCTAGCTCTGACTCGTTGACATAAAGTTGTCTAAAATCATTTGGTAAATTTACTAGATATCATTTGGATTTATTTCTAGATATTTAAAATTGATTCGCTTCACGAACTTATAGTTTTTTAGTTATTACATAATTGTTAACAGTAATAATCCTGAATAATTTTATGCTCATCTGTTAAAATTACTTACTGATCTCTAATTAGGACTGCATCACGCATGTTGTCCTGTCACTTTGCCTTCAACCTTGTCAGTCCCCTCCAATGCTTTCATTGCTACAAACCTAGAAGTTGGAGTCTATCCTAACCCCACATTAACATTTCTCGCACAATGCAATGAAGAACTCTCTCCCTCTATCTCTCTTGTTCCCTTTAGCCTATCACACTCTCCAAGCCAACAGGGAACAAGTTTCATAAGTCTCTAGGGTTACGCAGCGAGGCATGGAAGGCAATTGCTAAGTTGGAAGGGAATTCTCAAGAACATAAAAGATAAATCAAGTTTTGGAAGAACATAGAGCATAGTAGTAGAATTAGGGGGAGAAGATTGAACTAGAAAAAAAACAATAAAGCTTTACAACTAATTATTGTCTGCCACTGTGCCAAAGAAGGATTGATTTTCTAGGGTTTCCAGCGAAGAATTCTCTATTGCAACTGCTTTACTACAAAATTGTGTATGAACAAAAAAATCAAGAGCTGAAATGAGTGGTCCAATTACAAGCAATGTTGCGGCTATGGCTTCATAAGTATTTTGAATTGCAGTGAATTAAATCAAATTCAGGTCCGATTTACCCAAAACCTGACAGTTTTCCGGATAGGTTGATCCATATTTCAGTTCAAGCTCAGGATACAGAATACCTAGGGCCTTGTTTGGCATTTGCCTAATTTTGGGCAAAAAAAAAAAATAATAATATTTTTAATTTATTATAAATTTTAATAACTTTATTTCACATCCAACACAAATTTCAACCTTAAAAATCAACTTTATCAAATCTCAACCTTAAAATCAACTTTATTTCACATCCTACACACCTCCCAAAATTAAAATAAATTTCTTTCCCATCAACACTATAAAATAAAATATTTTCTTTCCTTACTCAAATTTATCCTCCAACCAAACAAGCCATTAGTCTCATTTAAGGTGTCAGGTCAACCTAAACCTGAACCTCAAATGCAAATTGACTCAACTATAATCATTTATGGCATCTATCCCTACCCTATTGAGATGGGCATGGGAAATAAAAACCAAGGCCACGAAGGTTCAAGTAAACATGCAGACCATTCAAGTTTCAAACAATCTACCTCCCCACCACCAAAGAAAGTTTGCAATAGTACCATAGTTCAACTACAGTAACAAAGCCATAAGCCTAAAGTATTTTGGCTTAGCTAAACCCTCTATAAATGCAAAGTCAGTCAAGGTCATGTCCAAGGACCATATCCAAGTTAATTTTTTTCTTTCCCTCCTTCCCTTTACTGTTTTAACTTGGACTGCCTTACATTTGCAGATGTTCCTCTAGCATTTTAGTAGATTCCAGAAACTGTTTCTACTGCATTTATCTATGGCCTATTTATCTCCGCTGTCAAATAATTTCATTAAACTCACAACGAGATTAGGAGAGAAAATTTATCTCATTATTGAAAATGGATGAGCTGGTGTGAAGATATTTTACTTTAAAGCGGTGGTGTGATCATTACCTCCGACAAGATCATAAAATGAATGACACCAACCGTCTTATTAAGAGATTTGGTAAGCATTTAAGGCTGCATAAATCGTTGATACAAGGCAAAAAATACTATCTCCAAACTAAATCTCACAAAGACAGTAGAGGTTTCACAGATTTGTTTTTGGTGCATGATATTCAGTGTTGAGTTTAGTACACCAAGAGGGAGTGAATTGGGTAAATTTGAAAATCATTTGAGAGATGAAAACTGATTCATTGAAAGCAGAAGAAAATAAGACTGAAACAAATATTTAAAGGTGGTTCGACCAAAAGACTAACTCCACCCCCAAGGCTCCTCGACCTCAGGCCTAACTACCCAATTCTTTACAAATGTAGGTAGAGAAGCCTATACACTTTTACCAAAGCAGACGAAAAAATGGTTACAATATACTTATTTACACTCCTTTGCAGAAGTCAGCAGAAAAACCGTAAAGAAAAAATAAAAAAAAAATAATATTAGACTAGCTAAGATTAAACAATAAAGATACTCGGTGGTGACAAGAAAATGTCCAAAAAAAAAATTAAAGGAAAACATTTGTTTCAAAAACTAGTATAAATGTAAAGGTAAAAAAAATTTAGAAAAGTATAAAGCTGCTCGACGAAAATCCAAAAAAGCAATCAATAATGTAAAGAATGTAGCTTTGAGGATCCATAAGAAGTTGGCTATAAAGCACAAACATGACACGGGAACACGACACGATGACAAGACGATTTTCTAAAAGATAGGACATAAATACGGCATGACACATCAAATACAGTAACAATAAAATTAATAATTTATATTTAAGAAATATACAAAATATAAAATAAACTTAAATTTAAATATAAATAACTTGACACAGGACCAAGATTAGAACTTGAGAAAAAACGTAATAAGCATTGAAGAGATTTGAGATATAAATTTAGAGTTCACTTTGCAAGGTGAGTGAAAAAATAAGCAAAAAATACAATATTATTTGTTAGAACAACCATGATGAGCACGACTATAAAAGAAGGTAAGAGCTCTTAGTGTTGAAGATGAGAGAAGGATAGAAGTAACACTAGAGTTCTAAACTTCTTGCGATTGGTTCATTTTTGTCAGGGTTGAGGGTAGCGAAAGATGATGAAATTTAACTTGGTTGGCTTAGAAATTTGATTTATATTAAGTAAAATTTTAATAATAATAAGAGCTTGTTTGTCTAACCTGATTAAATTAACCTAATTAATTTTAATCAGGTATGTCACATCACTTAAAAAAATTAATATTAAAAATTAACTATATTTAATATCATATATATAATTTAAAATAAAAAATAATTTTATTTCATATTTTACACATATAACAAAATAATAACTTATATCACATCTCCAACACATCCCAACATAATAATTAACTTTATTTCGTATTATTCATAACTTTAATAAAAAAATATCTTCATTCCAGTTTAACCTTAATTTTATTAAAATTAATCTTTGTAAACAAACAGATCAAAGATAAGTTTTTAATTTTATAAAATAAAATTTTAACAATAATAAAAATTTTAAATATTAATAAAAAGAAGTCATTATATTTAATATTAATAGTAAATATAATATTAATAAATAAATTAAACATTAACATTATATGTATCCAATTCTACCTCATATGCAACTTAAAAGTATTTTTTATCTCAAAAGTGTCTTACATCTTGTAGGTATCCTTAAAGTGCCTCAAAAGTGTCCTAAATCTCGGAGGTATCCTGAAAATCTCTCAAAAGTGTTTTAAGTTATCTCAAAGTGTCCTCGCGTATCCAAGACGTATTCTTTAATTTTTAAATATTATTTTATTAGGACATGCAGCGAGGCAAGTATGACACATAGCCGACATAGTGTCTCTGCGTATCCTAGTGTGCCCCCTATGTCCACGTGTCCATGTGTCCAACATGAACACGACATAATTTTTTAAGTATCCATACTTAGCTAGACACTAACGAAGGAGAAAAAAATATATACAAACTTATCATGATAAAAGATAAGAAAACTAAAAACCTGATTGAAATAAAATACATTAAAGATGAAGATCAAAAAATACTTTTTAAGAAAGAAGATACAACAACAACAACAACCAAGTCTTAATCCACTAGGTAGAGTCGGCTGCATGAATCCTTTGTTTCTACTGCGCTCTACCAAGTGCCAAATTCTTATCTAAGTCTAAGTAACTAAGATTACTCCTTATAGTTTTTTGTCATGTCTTCTTTGCTCTCCCTCTTCCTCTTTATACATGGGCAAAATCCAGTAACTCAATTTTTCTAACTAGGGCTTCAATCAACGTACGATTTATATGTCCAAACCATCTAAGCCGACTTTCTCTAAGTTTATCCTCAATTGGTGCAACACCAACTTTCTTTCGGATATATTCATTTCTCATTCTATCCTTTCGTGTATATCCACACATCCACCTTAGCATCTTCATTTCTGCAATATTTAATTTATTTGTATGTTTCTTCTATACAGGCCAGCATTCAGCACCATATATCATTGCTGGTCTTTCTACAGTTTTATAAAATTTACCTTGATTCTGGATAGAAATTTTCTATTGCACAATACACCAGAAGCATTTCTCAATTTTACCCATCCTGCTTGAATCCTGCTAATAATATCATTATCTATTTCACCATCATTTTGTATGATTGATCCAAGGTATCTAAAGCGCTCACACTTCTTGACAATTTAATCACCAATTGTCACATCTCCAATATAAATATTTCTTTCTTAACTAAATGTGCACTCCATATATTCAATTTTTGATCTACTGAGATGAAAACCTTTAGATTCTAGAGCATTCTTCCAAAGCTCGAGCTTCGCTTTAGCTCCCACTTTAGTTTTCTCAATAAGGACAATATAATCTACGAAGAGCATACACCAAGACACCTCATCTTGGATATGTTCAGTCATGACTTCGATAATCAAAGCAAAAAGATAAGGACTTAAAGCCGAGCCTTGGTGTAATCCAACTGTAACTGAAAATTTTTTAGTCAAACCTCCTTGTATATGAACACAGATAACAGCTCATTTATACATGTTTTTAATAATTTGAATATAAATAGTGCAAATTCCTTTCTTTTTTAAAATTCTCTAAAGCACTTCTCTTAAGATTTTATCATATGCTTTTTCCAAATCAATAAAAACCAAATGTAGATTTTTCTTTTTCTCCTTAAACTTCTCCATTAAACTTCTTAATAAATTATGGCTTCTATAGTAGATCTAAATGGTATAAAACCAAACTGATTCTCTGATATCTTAGTATTATGGCGTAACCTTTGTTCGATCACCCTCTCCTAAAGTAGTAAAGTATGACTCATTAATTTAATTCCTTTATAATTAGCACAATTTTGTACATCGCCTTTATTCTTATAAATAGGTACTAATATACTCTTTCTCCATTCATTTGGCATCCTTTTAGTCTTCAAAATCATATTAAATAATCTAGTGAGCCAAGAAACTCCATCTCCTAAGCACTGTCAAACATCAATTGGGATGTTATCTGGTCCTATTGCTTTTTTATGCTTCATCTTCTTTAAAGCTTTTCAGACTTCAGCTTTACTAATACGTCGGATATAAGAGTAATTTTTACTTTCTTTTGGGGAACTGAGTTCCGTAAGACCAATTGAATTTTTACAACCTTCATTGAAAATTATTGAAAGTAACTCATCCATCTACTTTTAATATCTTCTTTCATAAAAATACTTTTTGATCATTATCTTTAATACATTTTACTTCAATTATATCTTTAATTTTTCTATCTCTTGTCTTGGCAATCCTATATAATTGTCTTTCTCCTTTTTTAGTGTCTAGCTTCTTATATAAATTCTGAAAAGCCATATTCTTTGCATTGTCTACTGCTTTCTTAAACTAATTCGTTTAATTTGATTTTAAAAATTAAAAAAATGTCAAATGAATAAAGAAAAAGTACATTACTACTTATTTGCAAGAATAAAGGTCACATACAAAATTGTGTTACCTATAGAGAAATTAAATTAATAAGTAATACTTTAACTTTGGGAGAAGATGATCAAGTATAAATTACGTCATAATACTAACGTATCACAAGTCAATTTGATTTTATGCCAAACAGATTCACTATAAAGTTATTCACTTGTTAAGAGATTTAATAGAGACATTTATGGAGAGAAGAAGATCTACATTTGATTGATATAGAGTTAAGAAAAAAATCTACGATAAAATTCCAAGAAAAATGCTCTATAATAAAATCTAATCTATATTTTACATTAAATATATTTTAACTTCATTAATATTTTAAGTTAGAGCCAAGAATCTTTCTTTTTCTATTTTTATAAGTTATGCTAAAGCCTATAATTCTATAATTTCTACTTGTTTTTACGCCCTATTTAGTGCGAGGACCAAAATAGTACTAGTTTGAAAACCAATAATAATAACAATAAATAAATTTTTATTACATTCTACATACATTCTAATATAAAAAAAATATTATTTTATTTCACATACTCAATTATTTTAATTAAAATCATCAAATATTCGAGTATTTTAGTTTAGGATATGAAATAAATTTAATGATTTTATTGAAAATAATTGAGTATGTAAAATAAAATAATATTTTTTATATATTAGAATGTGTGTAGAGTGTAATAAAAATTTATTTATTACTATTATTATTGATTTTTAAACTAGTATCATTTTAGCCCCAATTTTGGTCTATGCGGCAAATAGGACTTTAAATTTTCAAATCTTCAAGTTTTCATAGTCTTCTAGATCTTCATGACTACACCAAATCATCATTCCCAGACCCTTCATTCTTAGGTCAATCTTTTTAACCTATTTAGTATATTTCAAAAACAAATTAGTAGAACCGTTTCATTGGTCTGTTCTCATCAAAAAACTCAAGGCTCCTTGGGTATAACTTTCAAAACCTGAAGCAAGAGTACAATATCATGCAAGTCCATGATTTTAAAAAAACTTTTTTTAAGTCCTGAGATACGTTAAGATTTCCAATATGGTCCTTGAGATCGATTTTAGGAAGGTCCATTCACACGTTTTCCACCAATTTTCATAATCATGTGACAAAAACATGCCTTTTATAGTATTTTATTTAAATGATTACCAAATTATACTTCTATTACCTCTTTCTGTCCCCCTCTCTCTATCTTGCAATCTACCAACGTTAATGGGGGAAGTACATGGTGAAGGTTTTCGAAGACAATGCAAGTAGCACAAGAAATAGATCAACAAACAGCCATTGTCGTTTGACGAGATAGCTCGTCCATCAATTTGGAATTTCCCATCCAAGAGACAATATTGCGCTTTGGAAGTTGTCGAGCTACAAATCTGGATTTGGTGAAATGGGTAATGCTGCAATATGGGCAAGATTTAGGGACAAGTAGAAACTCAAGAAACTTTATGAGCTGGGCATTAAAGAACACGAGCGCTTTATGGAGGGCAAGGGTGTAGTTGTTTAGTGGCAACTAGGGATAGTGATGGTGGGAAGCAGTTTTGATGATCAAAGTGGGTGATAAGTCAAGCAAGGCTAGCAGCACCTAAGATGACCAAAAGTGTCCAAATAAAGAATACACATTGTATAAGTTACAAGGCATACTTCTTCCTCATCCCCTAATGTCGATTCCAACAAGACACCATCACTATCGGGTCTCATTTAGTAGTCACGATGAGTCAAGGTCCAAGTTGACATTTCAGTCGTCATCCGTAGTGAAGTCTGCATGTGAGATCTACCCTTCAACCTGGAGTTTCCCTAACACAATACATTGTTGTGCTTAAGAAGGTGCCCATTTCCAAATA
This sequence comes from Apostasia ramifera, assembly GCA_019297695.1. NCBI lineage: Eukaryota > Viridiplantae > Streptophyta > Magnoliopsida > Asparagales > Orchidaceae > Apostasia > Apostasia ramifera. Next base: position 67,154 of record JAEMOT010000447.1, on the reverse strand, counting down.
TCATCAAAATCAGATTTTCTGAAATGGCTAATGCTCAGATTTAGGGATAAGTGGAAGCTCAAGAAACTTCAAGCATTGGGCACTGAAGAACATGAGCACTTTGTAAGTGCAATTGTTTGACTAGGCTAGGTAAGGTAGTGACAAGGACAATTTTAATAATCAAGATGATTAGTCCGACCAGGGGAATGATGCCAAGGATCTAGACGAAGACCTTGCAGACAAAGAGGCAGCCAAGGACTCGAAATCAACATAATTAATGGGTTTGATAAGAAGCTAGCTTTCTGGGTCTTGCCAGCGGATGTGACGACATTGACAACGCTAATCGGTCGAAGTCCAAGTTTTAGGTCCGGACATTGTTTGTCACAAATTTTGCATATGAGATCTCTAGGGAGCCTCCCCACGAATATCTCCTTTACACTATAATCTTGCCCTCATGCAAGATTTTCAAGGGACCTCTCGCCTCCCGCCTCCCCAAAAATTTCTCCTTCTCTCCATCCGACAATGAAGAATGGTGAGGGAGATCTTGTTGCAGCGAACTAAAGATACAAGGAGGGGTAGGAGCACAGGGTGGACTTGAAGATCGCTATTGTCGCATGTTTGGACATCAGTTCATTTGTCAGCTCACCATCACCGGAGAAGAAGGGATTAGATTTTGCAGGGCAAAGGAGTAAAATTGCCATTTCATACGTATTTGATAGCAATTTTGATGAAAGGACCAAACTAAAAAAACTTGAGCATCTCGAGACTGAAAAGAATTTTTTTCAAAATTGTGAATTACATGAATTTATACTACCTTAATGACCTGGATGTAATTTGTTCTTTGTTTTTCCATATCCCCACAAAGTTAATTTTCTCACCAAACTGAAGGTGACTAGGATTAAGAATTGTATAGATGAATTCAAAATAAGCATGCCAACCCGCCGCCATAGTGTGAGATGGGAGCAACTCCGTACATCTCAACCTACACTAAAATTAGCTTGTCAACAATAGGAGCAACGTGGAAAAAGTTTAGGTAAGCCCTCTTTAACAAATTAAGCAAGGGCTAGAAGACTCAGTCATAGAAACATAGTCTACCTACATGTACGAAAACTTCCTCGACTAGATCTACCAACAAATCAAGTAAATTAAGAAATAAACTTGCAAGACTAGACCTACTAATGAATCAAGATACTCTTTTAAAAGAATGAGCATGCCATAACCCAAAAAAGGGGAAAAAATCCACCCAAAAGGTAATATCTCAAGCTAAAGGGTGCAATGAAGAAAAAAAAGGTTCAAATTTTGAATGGGTATAAGCAGGTTGTCAAGGCAGGTTACAAGTTTTAACCCACTTGACCCAAAACTATTCCCCTTCGCAATAAGCATGAAATAGCCACAATAGAAGCAACCAAAAAGAGTCCAGAAACTTTTAGCAATAATTAGAACTACATAGAGGAGAATGTATATGACAGAAGAAAAAGCAGCTATCTTGAACGATAGAAGTCCCAATATAACAGGGGACTAAGCAATAGTAGGCACCACCCAACTGCTGAAAGCATATCATATAGCAAAAGCCAAATAGGTACTGCTAAATAAACTCATTTAATAACAGGAAACTTTCCAACTTTCAAAATAACAGGAAACTTTTGATTAAACAGTTTCAAGAGGTGTTCTGTGACGATCCTTTGATGCAGCAAGAGTACATTATGAGCAAGAAAAAATGATAAACAATATACCAACTCCTGGAAAACCAAGAAAAAGTAACATACCTTTGGGTTCTTCACCGTCTCATCAACGCTAAGAATTAAACATGCTGCCTCAGTAGCAGCATTGATAGCGTTAATCTGCAATTTGATTTTTATTTGAAATTTAATATAACAGTAGCAACAAAGAACAGAAAGAAAATCAATGTAATGCTTACCTTAACCACTGAAGGTTCCCACACAAAGTTAGCAAAGGAATCTGCAATGCCGCCTGTATTTATATCAACGCCATAGTTTGCACCTTCACCTGAAAGATATATCACCCGATGTTATACTGTTAACTAGCACATGCTTCCTAGTGCAACGATTAGATAAGCAACAATATATAACCAGATGCATGTTTCTGTCTGAGTTTGTTCAACACATCAGTTGCATCAAATCCAGCATTGTCACAAAGTTGACGAGGTATAACCTACAGAATAAACGTACAAGCACGTTAATGGACATAACACACCTTTCCTGAATCAACTATAAAAATCTGTACAGAATCAAAATTAATATATTCTGCTCTTTGCCATCATCAGATTCAATAATTGGACTCAAATTTTGTTAATAAAGAATTAAAGTACGATATTTCAAACAGGCAAAGGCAACAAGCAATCAATTCACAAGAAGTATCCCGTTCAAACTTTCAGAAGAAGTTTCAAAAAATGAAGAACTGCATTCAAGTAAAAATTTAAAGATGAGAATTAAAATTTTCTTCATACTCTAGGATTTATTATGATAATAGTTCATGCTTTCTTACTTCAGAAAAAACTCATATCATTATGACAATTCAGGCCCAAAAGGAAGAGTAAAGTGGAAACACAAAAACCCTCAGTATGAGATCCATGTTCTTATGGGTGGAGGTGGAGCAGTTAGCTATTTATGATGGTTTTAAATGCCTAGCAATGTAATTCAAGCCATATTATGACTATTATAATTGCTAGCATATGGTATACATGAATAAACAAGATCAATATGGTGAATTTAGGAAAGCCAATGAGTGCAAAAGAAGTTGTATTCTACTTAAAATTTTATTAAAGTATTAGTTTCCCTACATAGCATTAGAAATGTTATGCGATCAAGTTTAAAAAAAAAAATAAACAAGCTGCCTTTTTAACTTTCAGCGTGAAAATTGTAGAACTTTCAGAATCCTACTCAAAACTTAAAAAAAAATTCTAAATTATCTTTTAAAATATATGCTTCCATATCCTTAAAAGATGTAATAACAAGATTTAATCTGGACAATTTCCTGAAGCTCCAAGCAAACCTGGTTAAAGAACACAGAAGAAAAACAAATTATGATATCTTAAAACTCATGAAAACAAAACAAGCTTAACAGAGCAGGCCAGATAATGTAGTTTCTCCTTAAAATAATGGAGGTCGAAGCATAAATCAAAATGAAAAACAGATCACATGGTATATCCAATAATAAAGCCAATTTTCTAATCTGCATGAAGGCAAGAACAATACAGCTAAGCATGTAGAAACTCTAGACAGGAATTAAAGCTGCCAAAATGAACAAAGGACTTCACAATAGCTTTGCCTCCTACCTCAAGAGCCTTTGCATATGAATTTATGAACAACTGTGACTTGCCAGCTATGGTCCTTGCATGTTGTCTCAGGAAACGGCTAATTTCCATCTGTAGCAATATGATGGTTCTACATTTAGTGCAGGTAAATATAACAAAACAGAATAGATATTAAGAAGTATCTTACATCTATTGCACCACCACCAGCAACAACAGTGGAGTTCTTTACAGCTCGTCTAACTATCATGATCGCATCATGTAGACTCCTTTCAGCTTCATCAATGAACTAAAGAGCATAAAAGTAAATAAGCAAGATAAATATAAAAAAGAAAATCATAAATAAAACTGAGTATTCATGGAATTCTTCTAAGCAACCTGATCAGCCCCACCACGAAGAACAATTGTAGCAGTCTGTCCGGAAGGGCAACCACTAAATATGTTAAAACGCTCATTTCCAACTTGTTTCTCCTCAAATAGCTCACATGACCCAAGAACCTTTCATCACAACAATAGCAATGTTACTCTATTATAATCCAGTAAGTGAATAAAAAATGCAATAAAGGAATAAAGACTAGTTGAAAGGAACATACTTCATCAATGACATTGTTCACAGAAGTCTGCACAGTTCCACCAGTTGCAGCAGCAACTCGGTGCAAGTCTTCTTCAGTTACACGACCAGCACAGAAAATATCTCGATCTGCAAAATACTGCACGATAGCCAATATTATGGTAGTGGCCACATCATTTCAATCAGTATACTAGCTAAGTCAAAAATACCTGTGTTGCAAGATCACCAATTGCCAACCTTGAAAGAACAATTTTTGCTCCAATCTGGACACACTTATCCAACTTATCATATATAATGTTCCATTCAGCATCAACTATTGACTGATATTGTGCAGGATCTGACAATCTAACAAAAAAGCGAAAGCACATTCCTAGAACTTAGGACTCATACTATTAGTCAAGCTCACATGTACAATTATATTGTAAGAGAGTAGTCCATCAAAAACATACTAGAAGGTTTATCACAAAAAACAAACATACTAGAAGGGAAAATCTGTCGACAACATGAACATGTACCTGATTTCCGCATTTTCTTTCTCAGATTTCAGTTCCAGTTCAATATTCAACAAAAGAATCTTTGGTTTGACAAACTTCTTTGGCTGCTGCTCAAAACCAGCATATGAAAATGTCTTTTTGAAAGCTACACCATTAACAAGAAATGAATCTCTCATGTTACCTCCAGGTACCTGTAAATTAAAACCACTATTTGCTAAACCGTTTTTATTTACTCTAGCCTAAGCACAGGTTGAACAAAGTCAACTATCCAAATTATTTTTGATGATCAGAAATCTAGTTTGTAGATGCAAAAGATGTAACAATAGAGAAACTATCACCGATGCAATATGAAATATATATGGAAAGATTTTTTTGGACCTATAACATCACCATATTGTAGTCATAAACATCAGTTGATAAAGAAGACAAATGTGCAGCCGGCAGTCCTAACAAGTATGGCTTGAGCGTGATTATACAGATCCAAAGAAGTAAATGGTGCATAATGCAGCAGAAAATATGCACAAAATGAATTTTTCCGCTCTTTGAAGCTATAGGATATCCCCAAATTAAAAGAATCTCAAGCATGGAATTAACATTTAAACTATCATTGACTGAACAATCTGTGCACCAACACAAAAGTTGACAAACGCAATTAAAAAAAATAATCCTCAAAAACAAAGTTCATATTATCACAAACAAATGTCCACAACATGATGCTCGACTAACCCAAGGAGCGTTTGCTTGCAACTTAGAAGGGACAACATTAAGGATGCAACATAAAATAACTCAAAAACATGTTGCAAACTCTTAAATCACTAAAATAGGTACTCAAACAAAGTGAGGCTATTAATTTAGCTTGAAGATTGATCAAAAATTAAATTGAGTTTTGGATAGAATCAAATTCGAATAGATTCAAATGAGTGGACTAATGAGCCATTTGCGTACCTCGATAATTTTTTCGAGCCAATCTTGAGCTAGCCATGGATCGACTCGATACGACTCGAGATCAGTTCAATTTAAAAATACATAAATATGTAAATTATATATTTATATTTTTTATTAGTTAAAAGTATCGGCTAGGCTTAATGACGCCTTGGATAGTGCTCTGCCCTATAACCCTTACGTGGGAAGATCGAAACCTCATGCAACCCATTTTTTAACTTTTTTCTAATAAATGCTGCAGGTTTAATTTTAAAAATGGACGGTTCTGATTGGAGAGCGATTACTATATATGTGATGGAAGCTTCGTGACTCGCGAGTTTGAACGTCGCCGATATTATTCGCCCTAATTTTGCATGCGCAATGAAGAGGTGAGAGAGAATCATTCGAGAGGCGAAAGCGATGACTACTAAGTAAGAGCTGCGAGTCTGCGACTGGCAGCTACAAGCCTACGATTGGCGAGTAGTGATTGTTTTCGTGCTTCATCTTTATTTCTTCTCTATTCCCATGCCTTAAAGCGTGCCCATCCATCCTCTTCCTCTCCGCCGCAGCACTGTAGCCTGCGCAGGCGCATAGAAAGAGGTTGACCTATGCTCATGGGCACAACTAGTCAGTGATACGAAGTAGCTCGCACTTTCTTGCTCTTTTTCGTTCTCTTTCTCATTGCTGTCATTGGAACCCTATTCTTGGGACTAGAGTTTGTTCTCTTTGTCCCTACATCTCAAGAATCGCGATCTTCACTCTAAAGATTACACTGGTCTAATTGAAGCTAGATCCATGAAAATGAGCGTTGATCTCACACACAATGACTCACTGTAATGGTTTCTCAAATTTTCCTTTTATCGTTTGTGGAGTATTGTTATATATTGTTTGGTTTTGAAACTATTATGATGCCCTATGATTTTTTTTTTAACTGAATCTTAGCTCTAAGTAGTTGGGGAATGGGGATATAGGGAAATTAGCAAGCTATTGGTCTTTGATGTGATCAGTTAGTTTATAAATTTTGCATAATAATTCTTCATTTTAAAGATTTTGTTTATAGTTTTATCTTTGGCTTTGATCTTTTCTTTGATTCACAAAATATTGTGGTTCCCTTTCCTAGAATGTTTTTTATTTCATCTCTGCTCTGAGTAGAGGATGGGGGAACTAAAATGCTTGGTTGTGGTCTTTGATGTAAATCAGTTAGAATGATGTACTTACATGTCTATAAAGCATAAGATGATATGAACAGAAGCTATTAAGTTAGTAAATTGATAAGAACAATTGTTATTAAATATGGGTGCTGATAAGAACAGATATTATTAAATATTTAAACTGATATGAATTAATATTATCAAATATTAAAATTGATATGAACAGATATTAGCAAATATTTAAAGTGATAGTTGCTTGCATGTAAAAAGAGAGCTAGAATAGTTCTGATTACACTTTCTTCTACATCATGTTGTGTATTCCACATTTGCTTGTCACAAATTTACAACATTTTTCTTCTACATAATTCATGCATGGTACTCCTATTGTTTTTTATAGATATTTTATATTTATAATAAGTATAATGCATTTTAAATTTTCGTCTAAGACGACATTTATGTTCAATTGTCCACTACTTCTTGTTTCCCCTGCTACAATGATGAGTTCTGAATAATCTGAGGGTTGGACATTTTGATAGAATATGCGACTATAGTTAATTGCAGTTGTATTTTATTTTTTGTATTGGACAATATTATTTTTTTTTTCTTTTCATTCATGCATCTTATTTTGTCAATAACATCAACACACTATCACAAAATATAACATAATATTAAAAATATCATTAATTAATCCAATTAACAAGCCTCTAATTAAGCTTTAAACAAGCATGTTCATGATGTTCGTATGCATTATTCACAAACAAAAACAAGTCAAAAATTTACTATGTTCAAGGTCATTCGTTCACAAGTCGAATTTTAAAAATAAGTTCAAACTTGTTCGTTAAGCTCAATGAATGAAGATGAAGGAGCTCTTATGGAGCCGAGTATCAAGTTGCTCGCTGAAAGCCATAGCCACCAACACCTTCATCCCCCAACATCGCATCTCTGGTCGCACCTTGCTTAAGAAAGGGCCCAGTGACTCCTCCAAAGCAAACTAGCTTGGATTCTCATATCCTCCGCACACACTCTGTCCCATGCAATCTGCGATATCCTCAACTCCACCAATCTCCCACACAACACAATTCCCTAGTTCCATCATTACGCACCAACATCACTAAACCTTTAACAGAACAACATAGGCACCGCCAGCACCTCGCCACATGCCCAACACTCTGCAACACTTGAATCCTGCACCTAATCTCTCATCCCCACTCTAACCACATTGTAACACTTCACTGTTGGTAAGTCATCACCACCACCTAGGAAAACCTCTTCTTACACCTTGTTGCCTCCTTGATCTTGTGTCTCTCAGTACCCTTGATCTATTAACTATAATAATCTCAACCCTAAGCTTAATTCTATCATCTTTCTAATTTGGGTCAATGCAGTTGCAATCGTGAATACTTAATTTACTCTCTCATGTGAGCTTGATCATTATTGTATACAATCATTGCTATTGGGTTACTTAATTTTGAGAATATCCCATTATCACATACCCTGACTCTAATTGATTTTTGGGTAGCATGCCCAAATCTGCCGAGTAAATTACTATTGATCTTTGATCTCATTTTCTTTATGTTTTAAATCAACTCGCCCCCAAGATTGCTATTTCTTGATTATCATGTATTTATTTTCAGAATATATTCTTGTGGCCTTTTGTGATTAGCTGTCGTTTCATTTACCGATCTCTAATGTTTAGGCCAATTAAAATTGTCTTACAACAACCATCCTATAATTCTTATAACTCATTGTCAGGTGACTCCAACAAAGTTCAAACAAGATAATGAATACTGAAAATCAAAAAAGAAAACTATCAATCCAAAGTAATTATGTAAGCAAAAATTTCAAAAAGGATAAAGTTACCTTTTTAATTCCAATTAAGTTCAGCCTATCATCATCACCAATAGCAAGGACAGCATCCACAACCATAGATGCAAAAAACTCCTTTTCACCACCAATGAGCTTTGAAGAAAGTGTGGTAGCAGCACATTTTGCCAATAAAGCTTTCTTCTCTTCAAGGCTTTTCCCCTCAATGCTTACAGCAAGTTCCTTAATTTTGTTAATCGCCTGCATATGGTAGTCCAGGTTCTAGTCAATTAAAATAATGTTCAACAAGCTAAAATGTAGCAACAGAGCCATGTACTCACCAAATAAGATGCAGTCCTATAACTTCGTATAAGATTTTGAGGGTGAACCCCATCCTCAATAAAAGGTTTTGCTTCCTTCAAGAACTCTCCTGCTAGGAGCACTACTGTTGTGGTCCCATCACCTACCTACAAAACATACAAATTCTGTTATTAAAATGTGTAACAGAACAGAACTTCAAGTATCTATTGTAGCACTTGCTATTTGGCTATGTCAGTGCAAGTACAGCTCCCTTCTTTCCACTATACACTATGACATACTGCTACTGCAAAGGACCGAAAAAAAAGCTGCACCATTATATTAATAGAAGACATGAAAACATATAACAAAACATTACAAAAAAATTTGAAAAGTAAACCTGATTCACACACATACAAACTGTAAATTGTTGACGTTTAAACTAGGGTATGATAAAAAATACAAACAAGGAAAAGAGTATTTTTCATAGTCTTCTGTGTAATAGCTTACAAAGAACAACTTAAGTGACAGAATGCAACAAAACAATACTCCACAACCAAGTAACATAATTTGAGGACCAGGAGAAACTCATATACAAAATTCACCAAGAAGGACAAGTATCAAAAATTTCAATTCAACTCCATGCATTGCATCATCTAAATAGGACAATCCAGAAAAACTAAAAGAAATACAACAAATTTCAAGCCTTTATCACTTGGTAACTGAAACATCATGTTGAAAATATTTATCAAATCAAATTGCAACTATCCATAAGACATATAATCACAAATCTAAGTATATGTTCTAATGCCTCCGCAATGCGGTAAAGAACGCTTGGTTCCTTTCAAACACTAGAAAATACTCTATACCTCATCGAAATCAATTCTTCTCAAGTACTAAGCAGCATAAACCTAAAAGCGTCCAAAAATATTAGCTTTGAGTCCAAGATCATCAGGTTACAGTAATCACCTCGGAATCCTGAGACTTGGCTATATCGACAAGGATCTTGGCGGCGGGGTGAACGATATCGAGGAGCTTCATGATAGTAGCACCGTCGTTGGAGATGGTAGTATTACCCTTGTCGTCGTGGATGAGCTTGTCCATACCCCTCGGCCCCAGCGTTGTCCGCACCGTATCCGCCACCGTCGTGCACGCGTTGATGTTACTCACGACCTGCGCCTTACCCTGCGCCGTGTCCGTCCCTTCCTTCAGAAGAATGATCTGCGGTTGCTGCACTCATCCACGGCAACAAAACCGTCATCAGCCTTTACCTCCCTTGATCTCTGATTTAACATTATAAGCAGGTTGAAAAAGAGAAAGAACGAACCAACATCGCTGCCATTGTTGAAGATGACGAGAAGGAAGAAGATAGCAAAGAGAAGAGAGATTAGGGTTTGCAGAACGGAGAACGGATACAGCGGGATGGCAGTAAAGGATGGAGGTAGGGCTTTGAAGAGAGCGAGCGAGCGAGCGGGCGAGAGAGAGAGAGAGAGAGAGACTGCTCGAGGCCGACTGGCCGAGGGCATAGCATGTTCTCCAGAAGGTACTTTTGCGCTGGAGTCCTCAACAAAGCTTAATATTTCACAAATAACACTAGATCTTTTTTTGTTTACATTTTGGAAAATTCCATCCGGGCCCTCAATAGATCTCCTATTTTATAGAAGCCCATACAAAATAAGAGATAATAACTTATATACTATTAAAATCTAAGTATTTTATATATTTTAATTTTATAGTATATATATGAGATATAATTTTTATATAATTTTAGTGATTAATATGTAATATTAAAAATTTAGATAAAATAATAATATTTTAATTTTATGCATGTAACTATCCCATAAAATAAAAATGTAAGGTGGGTCTCTGCTCTCAACCTTTTTTTAATGTAAGTCCTTTTTGGTCAATTTTAGTGAATTTAATTATTAAATTATTATTTAAAAAAAAAAAACATATTTAAAATTTTTTAATTACTATTATAACGTTAAATTTTATTTATTACCTATATCTTAGCTTGCAATATTAATTTTTAATAATTAAATATATTTTAAAATTTTTTAAATTAGTAATTTACTAATCAAACTTAACAAATTATGACAAAAAATTACTCACAAGAAAAAAAATATTTTAGACAAAAGAGATCAAAATAATATATTTTTGTTTTGTTGGACTGCAGGAATTATGTGCGTAGCTCGGGGAGTCGTATAGAATGACTCCTTATATATATAAAGCTAAATTTAAGTCTTGTTTATTCGTGGTATTATTTTTAATTAAGAATAAAAAATAACATTCAAAATAATATTTTATTTTGAGATTTGTAATAAATTTAAATAAAAATTAATATTATTTTAAAATATGTGTAAGATGTAAATTTAAGTTAACTTTTATATTGAATTTTATTTACAATGTAAAAATAATTAAAATTTGTGAATATTTAAATTATTGCTAATTTATTATTAAATTTTATGATTTATATGATTAATTTAAACTTAAATTAAATTATTAAATTTAATTTGGGCAAAAAAATAGTACCTAGTATTTATATAAAACTATCTATTTTAGATTAATTTGTATTTATTTATGTAATTTGAGAGGCCTAAAACAAAAAATATTTGACACTTTTATCACCTAAATGACAATATTCAACATCACAAGCTATTTGCAAAAATCCCCTTGACAATATGAAAGGAATTCTACAAAATTTATATTAGAGCTATTTAATAAGATTAAAATTAAATTTAAATAAATATATTTTTTTATTAAAAATTATAAATTATGTAAAATAAAGTTAGTTATTACGTTGGAATATGTGAGCGGTGCGATATAAGTTGTTATTATTTAAGTAATGTGCGTAGAATGTGAAATAAAATTAATTCTTAATATTAAATTTTATGTGTGATGTGACATATCAGATTAAAATTAAATCAAGTTAAATATTAAAATTTGTGTTGGATGCGAAATAAAATTGTTGAAATTTATTATAAATTTGAAATATTTATAAAATATTATTATTTTTAGGTAGTTACCAAATAAGGCCATAGTTTTATTTCAAGTATCAATCTAATGTTAAACTCAAAAAATGAAATTTTTTTGTTGAAAAAATAAATTTAAAGTTAGAAGTTTTAGTTTTGAGTAAAGTTTAACGCATTTTTAACTCGATGTCACTTTTATTAGTAGTTCAATCTTCTTTAACAGTTACTCTCTTCTGAAAATTTATTACATAAAATTATCAAAAAAAAAAAATTATTACATAAAAAAGTAATTTTCATAATCACAATGAAAAAATAATTATATATAAATCATATTTGGTTTTATCAAAAAAAAAAAAACCATATTTGGTAAATATTATTAATTTTATACTTAATTATTAAAAAATATAAAAATTTATAAAAAATTTTACTTATAAATTATATTTTATATATTTCATTTGATCTAGTTATATTACCTTAAGTTTGGCCTTCATTTTACCTATAATAAAAAATTTTAGATGCTAGTTATTGATTTAAATAAGATATAAATTTGATCTATCAAAATGGTTTATTAGGCGAAATGAAACAGTTTTAACTTTCTTGAAGCGGATTCATTTAATCGAATCTACCAAATATATTTTTTAATCAAACGAGAACAAATCCAAAAAGCGACTTCAAGTTATTTTTAAATCTATGAAATTGAAACCATCTACAACATGGTTTCAAGCGAAGCAGCTTCACTTATCTAAAACCATTTCAAGAGTTGAATCGAATTTTATTTATTTTGAATCCGAATCTGCTATCAAACAGTTCCTTAATTGTTTAGGATAAATTGAAGGTAATTCAAAAACTAACGGAAGCTAAAGTGGATAATCCTGTATAAACCTAATCCACTCTATTGTGAGAGCTAGGGCATAATAAGTTAAGAGACTAACTCGAGTGTATAAATAGAATATTATATTTCAACCAATAATGCTTACGAATGGTGATCAAGCATCTAAAATATAATTTATAATTGAAATTTTTCGTAAGTTTTGTACAATCAGTATGGGTATAGAGGGGGAATGAATTGGCTCCTAATAAAAATTTTAATGAATTTAAATTAACTAAATATAAGTGTTAGTATAAAATTAATAATAGTACAAAAATAACTAGTGGAAGCAAATGAAAATGTAATAAGAAGAACAACACAAAAAATTTAACGTAGTTTAGCTCACTTTCGAGCCTGGTCCATAGAAACTAACTAAAAATTAAACTATCACTAATCGAAGCTCTTTTGCTTTAGGCAGAGAAGTCCATACAATAATATCTAAAGTTAGCCACTAGGGCTTTGCACACTAGCAAATATACATTAAATCCTAATCTATCAAACTATTACAAAAGTTTTCTCCTTTTTATAAGAGTTATAAATATGTATAAGAAGGAGAGGAATTTAATGAGAAATAGCTAAAAAGTAAGAGAGAAATTTAAATCACACTTCTGTTCAAGAGCGAAGCTTGAAAGTGAGAGGAAGGGAGAGAGAAAGCTTGAGCACCAAATCTTTGAATCCTTGCTTGATCACCTCTCACAAGTACTTGATCTCTTTTTGAGTTTATGAGAGGTGAGTGAGTTAGATGGGAGATCTTAAATATTCAAAATGTTAAGAAGAAGAACAAGCAACTGGCCCACCCCTTTAAATAGGGGAGGCTCTAAAGACTAGTAAAACCCTGGGCTGGCGGCTTTTGATCAATCAAATCACTAGCATTGGAATCTGACATTTTGGCCATATTTGATTAATCAGCTAATTGATCAAATCAGTAGATCAATCAAACTACTTTGATTGATCAACACCTGCAAAAATCTCAAGTAATAGCAATTTTTCTGATCAATCAAGCAAAAGGGTTTATTGTCTTTGATCGATCAAACCCAATTTGATCAATCACTTGATAGATCAAACTAGGATTTCTTCTTGAAGCGGTTAACTTTGATCAATCAAGTAGTGGTAATTCACTCACTTTGATCAATCAAACAATTTAATTGATCATGAGATCGATCAAAGGCAGTAGAGTGCAATTTTACAGAATTGTGTGCACAAGCCTCTATCTACTCAACTTCAACACAATCAAAACTCAATTTATGATATGGAAGAACAATAAATTACAAAAAAAAGCAACTACAAAAAATAAATCAAACATTCAAGCTCCAATTCATTGATAGATCACAATTAAGTTCACAATTGAGATAAAACTATTTCATATTAATGACAATTAATATTCTTTAAGATTAATAAACTTAAGTAAGAATTATTAGTCATAAACTAATTTAAATTAGTCGTTAAATATCAAAACACCATAACAAGGGAGGAACCAACAAGTTTTGTAATTTTTGAGGCCTTGGTATAAAATCTATAAAATTTACTAAATATTATATTGTATATATAATTCTCTCAAAATTCAATTATACCCTTTTTTCTTTTTCATTCGAACAATTCTCACATCTCTCTCTATTCTCTCTCTCTCTCCCCCTCTATTGTGTTGACGGTGATAACAGCCTGTCAACCCACCTTTAGCCACTTAGTGGTGCCAACTACCACTATTTGAGGGGAGAAAAGAAGAAATGGGGAGAAAGATAACGGGAGAGAGAGGGGGGGGATAGATCTCTTTCTTAGGCACTGTTTGGCAATGCGCTAAAAATCATGGCTAAAATTAGTCATGGCCAAAATCCTAAATTTATTTAAAAAAAATTTAAAATATTATTTTATATTTCATCTCACACAAATTCTAATATTAAACAATCACTTTATTTCACATCCAACACAATTCTCAATAAATTAATTAACTTTACTTCACATCCTACACAATTTTTAATATAATCAACTTACTTTATTTCACATCATACACATTTTTCAAAAATGACTAAAAATTCCAACCAAATCTTCTTTTTTTTAGG
>JAEMOT010000447.1:760-52650 GCA_019297695.1 Apostasia ramifera | reverse complement strand
ATATGGTGTGATAGTGGTAATATTTACGAATTGATGGTGAAATGCGTAATTTCATATAAATTTTATGTTCTGTATGTAAAATTTTTTTTTTTATTACCAAATAGAACTTTAGAGTTGTATCACTAAAAAGAAAAGAGGAATGAAGAGAGAGGAGAGAAATAAAGAGAAGAGAAAGAGAGAGAGAGAGAGAGAGAGAGAGAGAGAGAGAGAGAACAAAAAGCAGAGAATGCAGAGAAAAAATTAAAAATTGAAGAATAATTGACATATTTTTGAAAATTTGATGATATGTTAATGAAAAAATTTAAAATTTAAAGAAGATAACAAAGAAAGGATCTTGAATTAATATTAGTTAACTATAAGGATTTGTTAGTAAATTTTTGAAAATTATAGGTTTAAAATGCAATTATAAATTATTGTAATTCTATAAATCTATGTAAAATATTTCTCCAGCGCTCATCCACAAGCCGTCATCCTTTATCCATCTTCATCTTCTCCACTGTGCCTCCCATGGCTCATCCAACTCTTCTTCTCTCCTCCCAGAGCTCACCCGATCCTCAAAAACCCTAAAACATGAAGACCCTCCAAGGTCGATTCATCCTCAAGCCCTCCCCCTTTCTCCTAATACCCCCCCATCTCCCATTTCCTCCATTTCTTCTCTCCACCGGAAGATCCTCGTCCCCTCCCAAATCCCTTCCTCCTCCTTCCCCAAATCCCCTCAAAACCAATCACTTCACCGATTTCTCCAAAACCCATATCTCAGATTTTCTCAAAACCCAACTCTCCAATTCTCCATCTCATTCAGCTCTAATAGCGGCTGCATCGTTTCCCCTCCCCTGCTTCGCGGCTGAGGCGGAACAGATATCTCCAAAGATCAACATAGAGTCGATTCTCATCTCCATTGATGATTTCTTCAATCGATATCCTTACTTCGTTGCTACCCTCGTCTTCATCTGGCTCGTCGCGATACCTTTAACCCAGGAGTACCTCAACAAGTACAAGTTCATCTCCGCCTTCGATGCCTTCCGCAAGCTCAGAGATGATCCCAGCGCGCAGCTCTTGGACATCAGGCAGAATCGGAGTGTTGCTTACATGAGAACTCCGAATCTGGGGATCTTCAATAAAAGTGCTTTGCGTGTGGAGTTTGTGGAAGGAGATGAGGAGGGGTTTGTGAAGGAGGTGCTGAAGAACTTCGCGGACCCGGGGAGCACCATCCTCTGTGTGCTAGACAAGTGAGTTGTGAATCTAAGTTTTCAATAAATTTTCTCTGTGATATCCATCAAAGAAGTTAGCTTTTATTTAAGCCTAGGAAGGTTGAATCTCACTCATAATCATCTATCAATCTGACATGGTTAGAATTGGAGGGAGGGTTGTTGCAGTTTAATTAGCTAGTTATTAGCTCACTGAGCCTTATGACAAGAACAGAGAAGGGCAGAAAGGAGGAAGGAAAAGTAAAAGCAAAGGAGGAGAAAGAAGAAGAGAATGGAGAGGAAGAGAGAGAATTTCAGGGAAGCAGTGTTGTTGATTCAATCCATCTTAGCATATATAAACAGTAACACTATGTAGCCGGATAATTTATCGAGATTGTTCTTATGAGATAACAAATTAACAAAGAGCAGAGGGATAATAA
This sequence comes from Apostasia ramifera, assembly GCA_019297695.1. NCBI lineage: Eukaryota > Viridiplantae > Streptophyta > Magnoliopsida > Asparagales > Orchidaceae > Apostasia > Apostasia ramifera. Next base: position 51,023 of record JAEMOT010000447.1, on the reverse strand, counting down.
AAGCTGGAAAATCAAAAACATAAGATCAAAAAGGAAAAATGACAACCCCTTGAATAATAAAAGAGATGTTGTTGTCATTCTTCTACTTATTTTCCATCAGTTTATATGAAGTAAAATGATGCCTATGGCAGTTATCAGGTAACAATATATTTTAGCTAAGTTCTTTGATATTTTGGTCCCTAGTCAAGTTATTTTTAGCATTTCTTTGGAGTGTACATTTTAGAATATAAAATTATTCTTTTGCTATAACCTATAAGGTTAAGCCTTTAGGTCAGTTGGTAATCAAATAGTTAACACGATATCAAAACTAGAGGTTTCAATTCTAAACCTTAGTCCCCAGTTATCTATAGCATAAAATCTAAAGTATGTGCAAATTGTCATATGCTTGCTGGTATTATATATTGGTTATGGAATGAATACTTATGGTGGTGAAGTTTGCTAAAAGATTGCTCATCTTATGTTTGATTCAAATTGAAGGACTGCTTGTTCACACATATTTCATCAAAAGATATTGTTGAATGATTGCTTTATTCAATATTGATGTGTAGATTGGTATACATGCATGGGTTCATTCCTATCCATAAAGTTTGCAACAGGTTACGAAGTTTCAAAATTCACATGTATTGTTTTGTAAACATTTTGTTCTTAAATGTTGGGACAACAGTATAATTAGTAGGCATTTACATTTGTTACCCCTAAGATGTTTTTAATACTTGTCACCCCTTGTAGTTAGTATAGCTTTCGTTCCATTGTGAGCTACTGAGCTCCCAACCCATTTAGCTATTTATTATATGGGTTAACTAAGAGATATAATACAACAATATTAGTGAAGTTTGAAAGTACACCTTATTTGTCTAAGAGGGTTTTGGTTTAATATTATTTTGATATTATGTGTTATTTAGATGTCTTGACATCTATATGTCATCTTTTATCTACATATATCATTAAACCAAACAATCATTTTCTCTCAATAACATAACATCAAAATAACATTGAACCAAATGTCCCCTAAATGTAAAACATGCTACATTTTATTTTATTTTTTTGAAATTATTTAGAGGTCTTATGATGCTGAATATTCCATATGCATTCATCATTAACATATTATGAATTTTTCTGCCAGCAAAAGGCGAATCTTCTTTGATTTTTATTCAATATAATATCTGTTAAGAATTTCATAATTGTGGAAGGTAGCTTTGATGGAAATTCTCTAATTGTTGCTGAACTTCTATTCAAGAAAGGCTTCAAAGAAGCATATGCAATCAAAGGGGGATTACGAGGCAACGATGGATGGCAGGTCAGCTATCTGCTTGCACCCTTAATGGCAATGATTAGTGAATTTTGTCTAACGTAGCCTTCCTTTTCTAAGCTTGTTTACCTTGAGAAAAAAAGCTAAGGGGCATGCAAAGTGAATGTAGTATTGGCACGTAGAACAAAATATAGAAGTGTAGAGAAGTAGCGGAGTAGTGTTTATAGTGTAGGCCATCCGCTTCCTAAGCCCAAGGCAATGCTTTGTTTGCTATAGACGCGTGCATGTGCTACTCACGCGTGTGCTACTCACTTTGTTTCTTGGCCAAATCAAGGATTATGGCTTGTAGCATGAAAGATAGATCCATACAATTATCTAAAAAAGAAATCTCTTTCCTTATCATTCTTGTTTAATTTCATGTCTAAGCAGGATTAGTGAGCATGTGTACCTCTTTTGTTTATCTGGTTCAGGAAATTCAAGAAACACTTCTACCTCCATCTCTGCGAGTTTATCCAAGAAAGAAGAGGAAGTCAATTAATCCGGATGAAGAGAACAGAAAACTAAGCGACGAGCAGAACCACAATAGCAGCAACGCGGTAACTTCCATCACAAATCTAGAAATGATCAAAGATGTTGAAAATGGACATATAAAGTCAATGGAATCAATGTTAGAAGAGCAAGAAAGCCATCAGAGGCCCCTTTCACCTTACACAAATGTACAACTTCTCAACTCAATTCTTTTTGGGGGTAAATTTTGGATTTTGCAGCATCATTCATCATTAGCATTCTTAAATACATAAAATATTAATATTAATATTTCAAAATTATATTCTAATAAGACAAAAAGTTGAGATTGAGAAAAATCTTACGGCGTAACGATAGAATTTAACAATTATGTTTTAATTGGGGCTAAATAACAGTTTTTAATAATCTCAAAAATTTAAATGGAGATTTTTAAAAAATTGGAATCAATTTGAAATACTCTTTTGACTTTAGATGCTTAGATGCATATTACTGTATAAATAATTATGAGTTTGAATTCTCTGGCTCTGATTTCATGTTAAATGTCTAACTACCAAGTGATTTAAAAGCTTTAGGTTGTGGCCCAGTAGTATTTTTATATTCTGACACACACCTTCACAAGCCACAATATTACCCTAAAAAATATTGGGTCCCATGTGCAAGTGAGTGCCTCAATGCAATTGTGTTTGAGAAGCTCCACATTGTTACAACACAATTGTGATAGAAAACTGTCTCAAACAATACAACAACAACAACAACAACAACCAAGCCTCAATCTCACTAGGTGAGGTTGACTACATGAATCTTTTGTTTCTATTGCACTTTATCAATTAACAAATTCTTATTTAAATCTAAGTAATTAAGATCACTCCTTATAGTTTCTTATCATGTCTTTTTTGGTTTCCCTCTTCTTCTTTGTACATGGGCAACATCCAATAACTCGATTTTTCTAACTGGAGCTTCAATCGGCCTACGATTTATATGTTCAAATCATCTAAAGCCGACTTTCTCTAAGTTTATTTTTAATTAGTGCAACACCAAATTTTTTTCGGATATACTTATTTCTAAAACAATAAATTTAATGAAATTAATCTTCAAATTTAAGTGATGCTAAGGACTCATAAATTGTTCATTTGTCATGCAGTACACAGATCTGAAGCCACCTTCTTCTCCAACTCCATCCAAGCCTGGAACTTGACCCTGAAAAAAAAAAAAGGTGGTTTTGCTGCAGGCAAAGATTGATGCAAAGCAACATCTTCTTCCCTCTCAACATTTCTTTGCTAGCTCTATGGCTTTAATGTGATTTATTGTGTGGAAATCTTTTTAGATTTTCAGAGTTTTCTGGCAGTTATGCAGACTCATCACATGACCATTGTTTTTCACACTAATATATATTTCAGCACAAACTATAAACCAGGGGTGTTGCATTATATAATGAAAACTAAAAACTTGAATTTAACTGATTAAACTCAATCAATTTGATTTGATTTAGAATATATTTGTTTGATTAATGATTTAATAATTGATTTTGTTTGGTTTAAATATTTTGTTCTGAGACTCTGTATCTAAGTTTAATTTATGTGATATATTTATAGTTTTCTTTGATGTAAATTATTTAAAGGTAATGTCAATCTTCGAAGATTGACTTTTAATTCTACGCAGGTCTATAAAACGTAAAATATGTTATTGGTATTTTTTTTCTGCGAATAAAAATGTATGTATGATTCTCTCGCATCAAAAAAAACTTCACTTGGAATTGATGGATTCATTAAAATTTCCATTATGTTTTTTGAATTTTTTTTTCTTTTTAAAATGAATTCATGTGTATAATTATACCCTAAACTCTCTCTCTTAAGCTGGATGTCGAGTCGAAGTTAATCCACTCACTGCCGCCTTTAGGGCATTGCCCCCACCGCCACTCCCAGCTTGCCATTGTCAAACCCCGTGCCGCTATGCGAGCTCGAGAGGGAGGGGGATATTAGGTGATAACTACTGTTTATAAACTACTTCTAACTCAAAGTTTTAAAATTCGATTTTGATTTCAGTTTCTATCAAGAAATAAAAGTATCGAATTCAATAGTTTTAATATCAATAATTTTAATTTTTTTTAATAAATTATTTAAATTAAATTTATTAATGATAATTATTGAATATTTTTTTTTTTTTGAAAAAATAATATTCAATAGAGTTTCAAAATTTCAACAAAAGCTCAACTAAAACTATCGAGTTTCGATTGAAACGAAAACTCAGTAGTTTTTTGAATAGAAAATTACAAAAACTCCCATTTATATCAACTTTTCACAAGATATGGAGAGATGCGGACAAATTATACAACTATTTAGCTATGAAATTAAAAAAAAAAAACAGAAAACACATTAGATATTTATTTCACATTCTACATTAACAAATTTTAATGTTACACACTAACATTATTTTAAGCTGCATATATTTTTCTTTAAGAAATTCAATTTTATTCCACATAAACTTTAAAATTGAATAATTTTACCTTATAAACATCATGCAAAGGAGATTGTTGATAGTGTAATAAGAAATTTCTCATCATATATTTCAAATAGGATTGTTAAAAATATCTGAAACACGAAACTCGTTCAACTTTCGAATCAATTCAAAATTAATTTAAAATTTTTAAATTGAATCATAAGCTATGGACTTTAGCTCGAATAAAATATCATTATATATTATTTAACTAGTGATTTAATAATAGAATGAAGAAGATTTAATATTTATTTTCCTCAAAGTGTAGGAATCAAATTTTCTTAAAAACATAATATTTCTACATTTTTCTACAATTACAAGCCGATTCGAATCATGATTCGAGCCGAGCCGGCTCGAATCATATCCCCTTTTGATTTTGAAGCCGAGCTGAACTCGAAATTTTTGATTTCGCGTTGCACTCAACTCGCTTGAAATCGATCCGATAACAGCCCTAATTTGTTATCCCTAATTTCAAACGAGCTTATCAAATGTTCTATGAAAGAAAAAATCAAAACTAATGCAATAATATCTAAATGAAATAATTCAGAAAACATAAACAAACAATAAATATTTCTCAACTTCAGAAAATTGGGAGTAAACTTTACCCAGTGTGATAAACAATAGATGAATCCTCTGTAAATAGATATGAAGCATGCAGGCAATGTGAAATGAACTTCACAAACAAACTACAGAATTTATGAAAATTTTTATTGTTCTATCAGTCGAGACAACAAGCCAAGCAACACAAATATTACACATTCACTAGTTTTATCACCCATTCCCTTTTTCTTTACATTGGTTGACTAACAATTAAAAGGTCTTAAAAACTTGGTCATAGGCACACAAAGCCCCTTCTAATGAGAATTAAAGTGCCATAAACTCGATCTCCCCCGGACATGAGCAAAAAATTACAGAATATTCGACCGTAAATCCGAACTGTATGGGCACGAAGACGCCATTTACCCTAACAGCTCCACGGCAACTGATTTGTAATAAATCAATTGGCTGTGACGGTGGACGACGAGGAAGATACAGGCCTTCCACGGCCCATTGTGAAGCCCCTCGTGCCATCCGGCATGCGAGGGCCAGGTGGTTGTTTGGGGGCTAAGGGTTGCTCGGTGTGGAGGGAATGGCTTGAAGGCGGTGTGCCAACTGCATGCCCATGGCTGCTGCTGCTACTGCCGCCGCCGCCGCCACGATGGTGGTTACTCGTGTTTTGGTACTGACCTCGCCCGCGGCCTCTACCTCCTCGGCCCCTTCCCCGGCCTCGCCTTCCTCCGGCTTCCCTATCGTTTGCACTTTCCTCTCCCTGAGAATGTCATAAGTTGAAATCCTGAATCATCACAACCTGGAGGACTATCCAAATATCTAGAATTCACTAGAAGCCAGATCTTAGCTAGGATTCAAATTTAAAGCTTACTTAAATTTTACGAGTTCATTACTTCAGCAAAACCATAAAAACTCATACTTTCGGCAATAAAATAATTTAAAATTGCACAGAACAAGCCTCAAATAAAGTTAAGGACTTACCACAAGTTCAGAAGAAGATTCAGGTAGCTGAGAAGCATCCTCCAAATGCTTGTCATTTAATTGGTTGCCTGCATAATCCTCTTCCTCCTCTCCAGCTCCATCACCTTCATTGCCTGCTTTTCTTACACGGGTAGAGCCATGTTTTGCCTAGATAGACCATGAGGGTTCAGTCTATTTGTTGAAAATTTAATTGAAGTACAACAATGATAACCCACGTAGGTTGACATGTTAATTGACTACCTCATAATTGGAATAAAAATAACTCAGGGTTTCAGGAAGAGAAAGCAGCAAATTTCTCAAACTCAATTTCATTAGCCGTGAGCAAATTACTCGAGGAAGCTAATCTTCGAGTAAATTGCACCCAAGGGTTCGAGGTGTTGCAAGTGGGTCCCAACTTTTAAATTTTTCCAACTTTAGTACCTTGGGTCACATTTTGCATTCCTGTTCTGTTTAAACATGATGTGTTTTACTTTCTTGCTCCTGAATAATTATTTTTAAGAGAGAGGCCAGGGACATTTTGGTCCTTGAAAAGATGCTTTTCCATTAAAATGGATGCCTTTCGTCAAAAAAGTAAAAAGGTGGAAACTAAACTTAGGGTCTGTTTGTTTGTAAGGTTAAATTTAACAAGATTGAAATTAAACTTGGATAGAGATATTTTTTATTGAAAGTTGTCAATGATGTGAAATAAAGTTAATTTTTAATATTAAATTTTATGTGTGATATGATATGACTGGTTAAGTTAATTTTTAACTTCAAAACAAACGGGATCAGGAAGCTAAATGCTAGCAACCATCGACTTAAGGGACTAATGTTTGGAAAATTTAAAAGTTAAGATCCATTTGTTGGTACCCCTATACCCTGGATCCCCAAATGCAATTTATTCTAAATTTTATCAAGTACAGGTATTTGGTTATGCTTGATATATGTATCTAGATTCCAACAAAAGCTTGAACTACATTCAAAATCAAAAGAAAGGAAATATCAGAGAACATGGGTACCATGCATTTACTTAATAGACGAAGCCTCAAACCATTTCTCCAATTCCTCTCATTGGTTAGCTCCGCAACCTAAAATTATAGTTGATTTAAAATCAAGATTCATATAAAAATTTTCATCAAAAAGAAAGATTCATATAAAAATGAGTAAATAGAATCATATATATATATCAGTATGAATACCACTTTCAGACTTACAGCTTTCTCAGCATCCTCCACTGTTTCATACTCAACAAAAGCATGCAACTGCAGTTTCAAATTTTGAAAATTTTTAGTGTAAAGATAACAAGTACTAAACAAAAATTTAAACATTCGTTATTCAATTAATTAAGCTGTTACAGTAGCAAATTGATGCTCTATCACAACTCGTACGGTAAGAGAAAGAAAACTAAGTATAGTTACCGCAATAACGCAGTGAATAGTTTATCAACAGAACAAGTTGATCACTCGAGTAAAAGCAACAACAGAGAATTAAGGACAAGTATTAGCCAGTCAGCAAAAAAATGAAAAACAAATCTAATTAGGTCAATTATGTGAATAAAATAAATTGAAAATTAAACAAATGTCAATTACAAAATTTCAATTAGCTTTCTAAAAATAATAGAAAATTGTCCACAGAAACCATGACAAACAGATAATTAAAGCGCTACATGCATTATTGCATACCGATAGCTGAGCCTTTCAGTAAATGAGTTCGCATTCAAGCTAGTTGGTACTAGCTCATTCGTCAAATTCTCAGGTCCATTAAGATAAAACTCAATTTGAGTATTTAGTTAACTGATCTATAAATAGATAACATAATATGATATACTATGTAAAATTATATTTATCACATATACATAAATATATTTATTACAAGCCAATTCAAGTTTATATCAAGCAAACTGATTCTAGCTTGAACTCAACTCAAAATGAATCTCGAGTTTGAGTTGTGGCTTGAAATCGAATCAGATCAATTTGAGTTGAGCACAAGCTCTAGTGAGGTTTGACCTTCGAGCTATTTTAACACACTAAATTGAGCGCAAAATAAAAGGGCAGAAACATTTTTCATACTATTTCTATTGCAACCAGGGCTTGCAAGAAATGAAGTTTGAGTGAATTTAGCTTAACTCAAAACATTCCAGGTTGATGCGAAATACATAGATGACGCGAAATCAAATATCTTTCCAGTACAATACTAGAAATCCAAAACTGGACTATCATTGGAAGGTAATTTAAGTCTATCCAAAACTGGACTATCATTGGAAGGTAATTTAAGTCTTATATTCCTAACTCTTGACATTAACCCATGTAGCTGTACATATGCACATTGGGGACAACTCGAAAGTACTTTTAAATCAACTACCCTTGATTCAACATCAACTCAAAGTTTTTCTGAGCCACATGTATGACTAAAAGCTTGCCATAAAATATTTGTTGATTTTGACTTGAACGATCTTCGAGTTTTGATTAAAATTTTAAGCTTGATATCATGTACTTAGTTAAATGAGACAATTCAGATAGCAATTAAAAAACAAAAAAGCAAGATATTGTTCGATATTCCATTTTGATTTGATCTGCTCACTTTGAAGTTGATCCAGTCAGTCAAGCCACTAAAGTTGCATGACTATAGAGATGATGTTGCAAATCAACTCACCTGATTTAATCAGCGCTCTGATCCTGATCGAAAAAAAGAAGCAAAATCTGATAAAATAATATTCTTACACTAGAAATTGACTAGAATTATACAAAACAAAGTATCCTAAGGAAAGTTCCAAACTTAAGAAAGCAATTACCAATCCCTTGTATGTTTATGCTTTTTTATGGGGCAATTCCATTTCGGCCCTGATAAAGACCTCTGATTTCATGCAAATTCACAAAGATGAAAACGTGGTATCTAGGACCCTCCTACTCAAAATGTTTTTTATGTGGGTCTTTTTTTAAAAATCTGTTAAGTTTCTATATTGAAAAATAAAAAATACATGTTTAAGCATTAAAAATTATTATTTTAAGCTAGGATATAAAATAGAAGAAAAAATTAAGATTATAATGGCAATTGGAAATGCTTAAGCATGCTTCAAATATTTAAATATACATTTTTAATTATTTAAAATAATCATATAACTTTCAGCCTTATTTTTCAAGTTAAGGGATACTTCATCAGTTGTTCATATATATCTCAAGAAAATGATATTGCCAAACAGAAGAACAGACAGATGGTTGAGATTGCATGTACCCTACTACTTCACATGGGGTTCCCTTCCAGTTTTGAGATAATGCAATTCTCACAGCATGCTATCTTATCAATGACATTTCTTCTATTTTTCATAATCAAATCTCATTTTCTATCCTCTTTCCTAAAAATACATTTTATAATCTACTTCCACAAGTATTTGGTCGACTTATTTTGTCCGCCTGTTATCTCCTAGAGGAGATAAGCTATCATCTCTATTATTAAAATGAGTATCCATTAAGTACTCTCGTCTCCAAAAGGAATACCACTGTTATTCCCCTGAGTCGCATGGAGCTTTTGTTTTAGCCAATATAATATTCTTTAAGGCCCTGTTTGGCGCAAGGACCAAAACAAGACCAAAACAGGACCAAAATGGTACTAATTTAAAAAACAATAATAATAATAATAATAAATAAATATTTTAAATCATTTTACACAAATTCAAATATAAAAAATATTATTTTACTTTATATACTCAGCAATTTAAAATAAAAATATCAACTTTATTTCACATTCTAGACCAAAATATTCAAGTCGAGTATTTTGATCTAAGATGTGAAATAAAATTTATATTTTTATTAAAAATTATTGAGCACGTGAAGTAAAATATTATTTTTTATATTAAAATTTGTGTAGAATAATTAAAATAATTTATTTATTATTATTATTGCTATTTTTTAAACTAGTACTATTTTAGTCCTGTTTTGGTCCTTGCACCAAACAGGGCCTAAGTCTACCCCCTTTTCTTCACTAATGTACCCACCACCTTAGAAACCATGTGCTTCTAGTTTCTATGCCTCTATTTATTCCTTCAACTACAGAACCATCGGTACCAACGACTAAACTATTATAGGTATATACTTGATGACATCGGCCTGAGACAGTTGCAATGAACTTAGGTTACACATTTGACCTTGACCTTCTTGATCTTTCTTATTACTTTCAAGAAAGATACACGATGGTGCACTACTTCCCGCCATTTATCTTATTATATTTCTTATGCTATTTTATCCCTAGATTGCATTGCCTTCATTTCTTCCTTGGCACCACTATCTATTCCCTGATATTCATCAGAAGCACTATCCTGAGGTGGTGACAAACTATGGTAGATGAGATATCAACATTACACTTTAATGGAACCAGGGACTTAGTTTCTCTTCTTCTTAAGAAATCAATCATTGGATGCAAATGGGTATATATTGTGAAGAATTTCCTTGATGGCTCGGTAGATCATCTAAAGGCTAGGCTTGTAGCAAAAGACTTTATTTAAATATATGGCATCAACTATACGGATACCTTCTCTCTAGTGGCCAAATGTGTCTATTTCTGACACTGACAGTTGTGTCTCAATAGCCTTTATATCAACTAGATATTACAAATACATTTCTCCATAGAGACTTGGATGAAAAAGGTTTATATGGAGCAACCACTTGAGTTTGTTGCTGAAGGGCAATCTGAACTAGTCTGCATGCTAAAGAAGTTACTATATGGTTTGAAACAATCTCCTAGTACTTGTTTTGGTAAATTCAATTTCTCATGTTCCGGAGTACTTCGGATCATTCAGTATTTTATAGAACATCAGTTTCTAAAAGGCATATTGCGTATGTGGATGATATCATTATCACAGGGGATGACAATAATGAGATCTTTAAAATAAAAGGTTATTTACATCAATATTTTAAAACTAATGATTTAGAAAATTTAAGATACATTTTAGGCATTGAGATTACCTACTTATGGAAGACATATACATATCACAGAGAAAGTAAGTCATTGATATGCTCGATGAGGCTAGTATGCTGAGTGCTAAACTAGTTGATACTCCTACAAATCCGAGAAAATAATGTAGATTAATCGGTAAACTCAATTACCTTATAGTAACTAGACCTGATAATTCATTCATTGTAACTGTGATCAGTTAGTTTCTTGAATCCTCTTGTGAAAATCATTAGGCAATAGCTTTAAGGGTTCTTAGATACCTTAATATAGCTTTTGAAAAATCACTTTTATATTCTGACAGTGGCCACCTTTAGGAGATGGGATACACAAATACTAACTGGATGGGTTCTTTGACATATCTAAGATCCATATTAAGCTATTGTATCCTACTAGAAAGGAATCTAATATCCTGAAAGAGTAAGAAGCAAAATATGGTAGCAAGATTTGGCGTTGAGGCAGAGTATAAAGCAATGAAACTTATAACATGTTAACTTATATGGCTTAAGCAGTTAATGAAGGAATTAAGGATTTCTCAATCTAAATTTATGAAGTTGTACTGTGATAATCAGGCAGTAAACACAGCCTCAACCCCTTCTTTTATGAGAGAACAAAACATATAGATATTAATTACCACTTCATTAGGGAGAAAGTCCAATCCAAGGAAATTATTATGTGCTTTGTCAATTCCAAAGATTAATTACCAAATTTGTTAAGTAATGTGGATGGAGCTTGGAGTGATCGGATGAGGTGCTGAGGGATGAAACTCGAGGATTCAATAGAGAGTGCGGGTTGTGAGAAGCTTTAGGGGATGGAGATGGGATTAGGTCTATGAATGGGGATGGATGATAGAGGACTTGAAGGAGACTAGGAAAACAGAGGTAGAAAATGAAAGTGGGAGGAGATAAGAGCAACGCTCACCAAAGTACTACAAAAAGGGATTGCCACCAACCTTCATCTTTACTCAAGCAATAATCAAAGCCACCAAAAAAGATCCTCGTTCCATTAGAAAATAGAGTATTTATACATGAGTTTTATAGTAATTAATAGCCAAACAAGGGAACTGACAATATTAATAACTATTATAACTAAGAGAGGGAGAGAATGGTGCCAACTTCTACAATCCTTGGTCTTCTACATAACTTATAATTTTCTACCAGGTGGTCCACACCTTTTTAAGCATCATTTTAATGTAATATTTGTTGCTCCCTACCCTGCCAAAGTTTCAGAAATAACTTCAAAGGCTAGCCCAAAACTAGCTTTAATTGGGCCTTGAATTGCTTCTTGTCATATTCTTTGTAATGGGCCTATGATGCACAATTTCTTTTGCATTTGAATGTCATTGATCCCTTGATCTTCATGCTCCACATCCTCCTCAAGATCATGCTCCAAAGTTTCATCATGTCTACATCACTAAATCTTTAAGAAGCACTAGGATTGATTATATTTGTAACAAATTGAGGTTCCATGACATATACGCCTCAATTTATAGGGGAGTAGTAAAGACTAAAATGTGACAATAGAATAATCTCAAGGACCTATGTGTAAAGTACATTATCCTAATTATATATATATATATATGTGCTGTTTTTCTTATCAAAATATATATACTATTATTGAGGTGGAAAGAATAACCAGTTCATTCACACGGTAACTAGTGAGTTCAGATGTCAAATAAGCAATAGATATGTTTCGCATGTCATATATGTAAATCACACTATTATTTAGAGTTGATATAACTAGGTGATTATTGATGTCCGATTGATACTATTCTAACTTGTTTTACTTCAAGCCTACTTCAAATGGCTTGAAGTACCGGAAAGTGGCTATCACAGATTCATGCTCATAGTATAACATATAGACCTAGTTTCCTACGTTAATGCTCACATCTACGCATTCTACTAGTAAAAACAATTGAAAACTAGATAATAAAGTTTGGAACACTCAAGTTTGGCTAACGATTAGTTTCAGAACCACCATTCAGTTCCTTGATTTCTGAACATATCTAATCTAGTTTTTCCCAAAAATGAAAAAGAAAACTGCAGCAACATTTTCAGAATTTTATAGGACAAGTTACACATCCAATTATCATGACATTCTGAACTGGAAGCACAAGGATATATCTAACTGTAATGCAATACAGCAAAAAACATAACTGTTTTTTCCAAAAAAAAAGTTTCCTCTATGCATATCCACAGAAGTTTAGAACATCCACTTTCTTTGAAGATAACCAAACTTGAATTAGACTGATTATTATGATAACACAAATAATTAGTGATGATTACTACGTGCAATACAATCTTTTTAAAAAGAGGATAAGGCTTTAAACACCCTAAAACCAAAAAATGCACTTTGCAAGCCAAAATTACTCATCTATGAAGCACGAGTACGATACGGCAATACATATACAACACGATACGGATGTGACAATATGAGAAACTTAAAAAAAATAGAATATGAATACATCAGGATAAGAAATATATATATTGTCAGTTTCTCATATTTAAGGCATAGCTAATATGGTAAACCATAATAACTCATACATCTTATTGATATAAATTTCAAAAGCATTCTTTAAACTTCCTTAAAATTAATTGTAATTTTATATTATCAAACGTTCTTGGTACTACTGAAACAACATTATAGAAAACTAACTCAAAAAAATGGAAATAAACTTCAATAATAATTGAATTTAAATTTTTTTTAAATTTAGAATGTCATAAAATTTGTTCAATTGCTTCAAAATGTCACAATATATTTAGGTGAGATGAGAGTTTCAATATATATTAGTAGATCATGTTTAATTTCTAAATCTAACCCAACTCAATTAGCTCGATGCAAACAACATGCAATTAATAAACAATATAATTACTACTTATCTCTTCGAGTGATTGAGTCACTAAATAAATACATTTAATAAATAATGGATAATGTCCTATCTTTTTTGCAACATGGGCTTGATTAATGTAAAGAAAAATCGTGATTGGCGTCTAATTGAAGTAGCAACAAAGTGTTGGTTAAAATAGAAACAGTAGTGGTGTCACTTACATTTGTATAATTGCACAATGGGCTAGCTAAAGTAGAAGATGTACCAACTTACAGATACCAAATCTTTTCTACAGCCAGGACTCTAGCATGCATAAAGCTCTATGCGCTCTTAATTATGTGAGCTCAGTTGTTGCTCTCCCATAGTTAACCACTGAGTCTAATAATGAGTTGTCTTTTATATATAATCTATGTTTCATTTTATATTGTGTAGGTCAAACTGATTGATCTAAAATTATTTTCTAATTAGAATATCAAGAAGTATCAAACAAGTATCGAGTAAATACCGGACAAATATCAAATAAGAATCAATTTTTTAAAAAAAAATTATAAAAATATTTTAAAAATTTAAAAAAAATTGACACGCTACATGACATATCAAATAAGTATCAATGGAATATTAGGAAGTACAAGTATCAAAAACAGATACGTTACGTTTTAAAAAGTATCAATGCTTTGTAGTTATTTGTTCTTTCATGAGGCTGCCTGACATGCTCACACACAAATGAAGAACTAAACGTTAAACTTTTAATTTCACGAGTATCAGTTCAAACTGCAACTTACATTCACTTTGAGCAGTCAAAGTATTAGTAGTAGTCCACATGAGCATATTTCAAACAGAATTTCAGATACACTGGATCATTTATGAAATTAAAATAGTTGTGAACTAAAAGACATACACATGGGGATGAGCTTATGACACATGCGAATAGAATGCTCAAAAAAAATTTTACTTAATGTATACTAGATATGTACATCAAAAGAGTACTGCTGTAATCCATAAAATTTTCGAAATGCTTCTATATATGTATTTTGATGCTTCATAATACAAACATCATACTAAGCAAGCCTTTTGTTTCAAAGTCATCATTTGATTTCAGTTGTAGATAGAAAAAAAGTACACCTTATTGCAGAAAAGCATATCCAGCTTTGAAGATCTATTGGTTGCAGCAGTGGTGCCATTAGGAGTTTGAGGATAACAGGTACGAATTGTCTTGACACTGCATAACAGCTTAAGATTATAAGCATTAACAGTTTTTATAAAGCTGAGAAACATAACGACAAATGATTCAAAATACCTGCCAACAGCAGAGAAAATCTTCATCAGGTTTTGATAACAATGATCCTCAGGAAGGTTTTCAGCCACGACAATACGAGACTAAGAAAACCAAAATGAAATCATAACTAGGAATCAAAGTCATCCACTGAAAAACAAAAAAAAACAAAAACAAAAACAAAAACAGACCTGCAACTCTTCAACATCAGCCTCAGTAAAGGGCTGTAAGCGTCTAACCTTCTTTCCATCATCACTAACAACCTAAATAAAATTCTTCGTATTTAGGCAACGTTACAAGTGCAAGAATCAACAGCAATACCCCAAACAAAGAACAAAAATTAATATCTTCACTTCAAATAAACCAAGCTAACAAAATCTTTTAAAACAAAAGCAACCAACTGGGAAACTTACAAGCTTCGAGGATGTCCGTAGAGCATTGGCCAGAAGCATATTGTTGTGAACTAATGCCTTAATCTTCTTAAAAGATGCAACAACAGATATTGGTACTGCAAAAGTAGTTGACACAGTCAGCTTTTGTCATTTCAAAGTCCTATTTTTCTCTAAGGCGTAGAAAATAATCTCACAATTCACAAGAAAAAGCATGAAAAAACACAAGTAAAATTTTACATAATGAATTACTTATCATATCGTACTGCCCCCATACTGCTGAAATACACTACACAAAAATTTCAACTATAAAATTAATTTTATTTCACATTTAGTGCTCGTTTGGTTGGAGGATGAATTTGAGTAAGGAAAGAAAAAATATTTTATTTTATAGAGTTGATGGGAAAGAAATTTATTTTAATATTAGGAGGTGTTTAGGATGTGAAATAAAATTGATTTTAAGGTTGGAATTTGTGTTGGATGTAAAATAAAGTTAATTTTTAAGGTTAGAATTTGTGTTGGATATAAAATAAAGTTTTTGAAATTTATAATAAATTTAAAATATTATTATTTTATTTCTTTGCCCATTTTTGGGTTCATGCCAAACATGCCCTTAATACGATATAAATATTAAAATTAAAAGTATTTCACATTTTACACATTCTAATATTAAAATAAATTTCTCTCATTAAACTGAAAAAATAAAATAGTTTTTCCCTTGTCTAAAAAAAAGCTCGAACCAAACGAAGCCAAAAGGTCTAAAGTACTATCCAAATGTTATGACTTCGAACTACAAGTGAGTAATCATCAACATGTCTATCCCCGCTAATAAATCTGCATGTACATAAAGTCGATAAAAATTAAGTGACATTCATTCTATATTGAAACTATAGTTTGATCTCATTGTAAATAATATAACACGTAAGATGCACAAAAGTTACAAGTTTAGAAAACAAGACAGCTTTAAAGCCCATTGATATAGGACATAAAGCAGTAAAACCATGATGGAGCAAAAAATGTGCTAGTTATATCCATCGTCTTTCACTAAAAAGAAAAAAACTATTTACTAGTCCAATAGTTCATATTTTATAGAAAAAACTCATAAAAGGAACGTCAATTTGGTCTGGATAAAATGTGTTCCTCTACGTCAAACAATACTTCAACATTCATGGTAAGTCGCCAAACATATGTGATAATATATGAAGCTATGAAGTAAAAGTTAGAAACAACCATGAAATACAGGTGTTGATGTGTTCTACATCTTTGAACCATCTGTGAAATCATTCCAAAAACTAAAAGTTCATGTGCACATTGCAATAACTTATGAAGAGAAACCAATTGGAAAACCACTTCCTCTTCAGCAATTTGAATAACTCTTTTGTTCCTTGAAATTCGGCAGAGCCTATAATAACTAGCAATAAACAAATACATACACATTTTCCCTTATAGTAGAACTATGTTCCAAGATCAAAGAGCATTTCCAAGAAAAAAAGAAGATTTTTAGTAAAACATCAAAATTCCATAACAAGGCCGAAGTCTTCCAGTAACCAAATTAGCAGATAAAAGAGTTTCTCATCATTCCATGTCCTACACAATTTTCAAAATTAGCACTGAGAAGCAATCTATAATTTAGAAACTAACAGATTGAGGTACTACCTTTTGAGAAACCGTTACCAGCTATCTATGAGGTAGTAGTTGCTAAACTGTAGCAGGCTAATGATAAGTGCAAACAACAATAATTTGCAATGAATATCCAAGCATATATTGACAATTAGCTTACCAAATCCATCTGGATCTTTGGTGATAAACCTCATCAAGTGTTCAGTGGTAGCAAGGTTTGCGTCACTAAAATAGTATTCCACCTGAAATTTTTTATCACTATAGTCATGTAAGTCAAGGAGCATATAAACGAAGTTAAACAGGTCATCTCAACCATTCCATAAGCAAAGTTGATAGAATGAACCTTACATAAAGAAATGTACAATTATGGCATTAGGATACAAAAGGGTAGTAGTTGTGAATCCCCCAGAGGGTTGAACAAATAATTTCCTAATTACAATTCTTAAAGAAAAAAATAGAGAGCATATCTGCAACCATCTTTGAGTAACAAGTCCTCATAAAACATGGCTAACCACTCATTGCTATGGACAAGAATAATAGACAAACCTTACCATAAAGATAAGATGGGTACATGGGCCTTGTAAGTATGATACTCTACTTTACCAATACAATAAGAAAAGACACAAACCACAAAATGTATACATCTTTGGGTATGGAAAGAAAATCAGAGAAACAATTTCTCATTAAACACCAACTTAGGGAGAAGACAGAACAAGAAGTTGGCCAGTTAGAAATAAAGACTTCATGAGCATTAAATGACAAATAAGCTACAAAATTAATTATATATGTTCTAAAAATAATCAGGAGCATTAAGAAGGATAACTCAGAATGTAACAACTTCCCTTAAGTGTCATGTGACCAAAAAAATAAGCTCTACCACCTTTTCCTGAACTTGTGATAAGAGCCACAAAAATTTGTGTTAAGGTTATTCCGAGGGTGAAGATCAGCAGTTTTGATTCAATTTCTACTCATACCACGAGTATTTACAAATCCATATTCTATTGTATGCAGATCTAATGTCAAGGGATGAGCAACAAAGGCAAAAAAGACTATTTTTTCTCTAGTATAATGCAATGAAACAATGATCGTACAAAATAGTTAAAGGAATCTTCCCTATAAAATCATGAAGTCAACCGATTATCCATCCTACTCCAATAATCAAATTCGGATAACTAGATAAAAAGCACGAACAACAGACATCAAAAACCGAATTCACAAACCTGCTTCGTGATTTTCTGCACGACTTCTTCAGACAAACAGTCCCGAGCAGGGGGAGCAGGATCCGGCTCCCCAGGCGCCTGCACAGCCTCGTGCTCTCCATAACCTCCCCCACCGCCGTAGTACTCATAAACCCCGATCGGCGGCCCCGGCGCAATGAATTGTGGGCTGGACGCCGGCGCTGAGGGCGGCGGCGGAGGAGGAGGGTGGAAGACGTGGATCACCGGCGGCGGAGGCGGCTGGTGGTGATGGATCTTCACGATCCTCTGGTGGCCACCGCCTGCAGCCGCCGGCGATGGCGCTCGCGGGACGAACTCCGGCGCGCTGGCGTTGAGTCGACTCAAGGAGCCACTTCGGGAGAGGGAGGGATCGGCGCCGGTGCCACCGCCCTCCGTCGGCGATCCCTCGCCGGAGGACGACGGATCGTCGCCGGAGACGTCTAGGGACTTCTCGGCGGCCTCGTGCTGCTCCATTTCTGGGAATCGTGCCCTATCTAGGGTTTAGCAGGGGAGTCTTCTCTCTCTTCCGGGACGATGGAGCCCGTTATAGGGCGGAGAATAGCGGAGATGAAATTCTCAGAAATCTGGGGATCGGGGAAAGTGAGATATTTATAGACGTAGGTAGAGGAATTAAAATGCCCCTGGAATTCCCCATATTTGCATGTTTGCCATTAACTTTAGAATTTAGGATGATGATTGTTTGCCCATGAGAACTTTAACGAGCATATCACCAAATTTTTGGGTAAATTGCATCCGGGTCCCTCAGGTTAAACTAATGTTGCAAATTGATTTCAATTATTAAAAAATCTCAATTTTAATTACTAAAATTATAAAAGTACTATATTTTTACTCCTCTTTCGTAATTTTACCTTTACTACTAACCATTTTAATAAAAATATAAAATTTTGTTATTTTTAACTAATTTAAACTATTTATATGTTTCAAAAAACTATTATATTCATCTATTCTCACTTTTCTCTAAAATTTTAAAAAAAATATTTAAATTTTATTTCCTTTTCTAAAAAAATTTAAAACTTAAAAAATATAATTAGAAATATTTAAAAATTATATTTTAAAAAATAAAAAAAATTAACAATTATACCTTAATTAGAGCCAAATAACAACTCTTTTATTGTATCAAGGGCCTAATCAAGATTTTTTAAGAATTAAAACTAATTTATGATATTCTTCTAATTTTAAAATTACAAATATAATTTATCTTAAATTTTAATATTAAATTAACAATAATTTTAAATCTCACTTAACTGATAAAAATATTCACATAAATTCTAACATTAAAATTAATTTTATCATATATTTCAAAATAGAAGTAATATTATTTCAAATCTTCTAAAAACAAATACATTGCACAAGTTCTTTAATCTTAATTAAAATTAAACTCATAAATAAATAATCTTAATGATAATTACATCAAGCTTTTGTTATAGATCTACACATGAATTTAAAATTGAAAACATGGATCTTAGCTTTAAAAAAAAAATTTAAAACTTTTAAAAATATATATTGATCTTTTTAAAAAAACTTATACATATTTTCTAACATTAGTTTAATGGCTAACTTACAAAATCTTTAAAAAGGACTCACATAAAATAAATTTTATAAAAGAGGTACTAAATTGGCAAATTTACAATTTTATACTCCTACTAATATGATCAAATATAATTATTCCTTTTAATTAGTATTTTTATATATTGGTCTCTAAAATTTGAATCATTACATATGTACCTCTGACTTTTATACTTTATTATAATTTTGTCTAAATTTTCAATGTTAACTCCATTTAATTTACTGTTAATAGCAATTAAAATTCTCTAATTTAAGCTTACTACAATTAAGTCCCTCTAATTTTAAAATTAATCATATTAACCCTCTAATTTGAGATAACCCATAAATAAATTTATTTAAGATAATTTATATAAAACTACAAAATATTTCTCTAGCAGTATAAAATTTTTAATTAAATTTAATATTTGAGATCATTTATAGAGATTATAAAGTATATTTTATTTTTCAAAAAAAAATAAAAATGAGCCAAATTAGCAATTAAAATTCTCTGATTTAAGCTTATCTACAATTAAGTCCCTCTAATTTTAAAATTAATCATATTAACCCTCTAACTTGAGATAACGCATAAATAAATTAATTTAAGATAATTTATATAAAACTACAAAATATTTCTCCTGCAGTATAAAATTTTTAATTAAATTTAATATCTGAGATCATTTATAGAGATTATAAAATATATTTTATTTTTCAAAAAAAAATAAAAATGAGCCAAATTAGCAATTAAAATTCTCTGATTTAAGCTTATCTACAATTAAGTCCCTCTAATTTTAAAATTAATCATATTAACCCTCTAATTTAAGATAACGCATAAATAAATTTATTTAAGATAATTTATATAAAACTACAAAATATTTCTCTTGCAGTATAAAATTTTTAATTAAATTTAATATCTGAGATCATTTATAGAGATTATAAAATATATTTTATTTTTCAAAAAAAAATAAAAATGAGCCAAATTAGTACCTCCATATAAGGGTCATTAACAATTAGATATTTTTTAACATCAATAATTAGAACTTCACAAAATTGTTCAAATATTCCTGATTTTTAACATTTTTTTGTTAAAAGGACTGAATGCTAACAATCTTTGAATGAGGGAATAATTTGAGGTTTTTGAAAATCGAGGGACCACGATGCTATAAATCGCAAAACTAATAAGAGATACGAGTGTTATTTACGTGAATAAATATTCAAATTTAATTATATTCGAGATGATGTTGTGTTCTTCGCACTGGCTTAAAAACTATTAAGCATTAGTCCTTCCCAAAATGACACTTTTTTTGATATTTTTTCATTAAAATACGTTTAATTACAGAGTTGACATACCAAGCCTCACGATTATAAATTGCTTGTGTAGTACATATATTATCATATAATAATCTATATATTTAATATGTAATTTAATATATAAAAATAATATTAATTTTATACATTAATATAAGCGAAATTAAAACGTTAAATTTTAATTATAAAATGAAAAACGTTTACTAATTCATACTAATCAAATTAAATCATTGGAGTGATAAAGTAAACATAAAAATAACAAAATATTATGAAATGATATTACAAAATAAATAATATAATAATTAACAAATAATATCAAATAAAATATTATATTGCTAATTTTAATTTGAAATCATTCACTTAATTATAGTATTTTTTGAATTTATAACCATAGTACAACTATCTAAATTACAACAATAACAATAAACTAAGCCTTTATTTTACTTGGTGGGATCGACTGCATGAATTTTATATTTTTTTATGCTTTATTAAATAATAAAATTTTATTTAATTCCCAATATGTATGATCATGTCTTATAGTTTCTTGTTATATCTTTTTCGATCTTTCTCTTTCTCCTTTTATATGAACAAAATTCAATAATTCAAATTTTTTTATTAATATTTTATCGATTTACAATTTATATGTCTAAATCATCTACCGTTCTAACATATCCTACTCTACCTAATACAAAACTTGGGAATAATTTTGTGAGGAGAAAGTTTAAATACCTCATCCCAAATTAATAATTACATTTATTGCCAATTAAATTTATTTAATAATATATTATATTTTTAATTAGCCTACGTATAAGTAAGACTAAAATAATCTGAAATTAAAAGAAAAATGATTAATATATAAAAATAATAATAATTAGAATGCAAGATAAAGAATTATAATTTCTATATTTCTTACACTTGGCTATACTTCATAACGGTAAAAATAAAAATAAGATGGATAAAATAAAAAGAAAAAGCCTATTTTAACTAGCATAAAATAATATTCTTAATAAAATAGATAAGAATCACAACTCTTTTTTGATCTCTATATCATTTTAGTAATGTCATACTTAACATAGTCACTTCATTCAAAAAATAAATAAAAATATTATTAAATTAAATTTTTAATATAAACAACACAAATTATTAAATAAAAAATTCACTTTATTTCATGTCTTATATAGTTTTTTTCTTTTTTTTGTTGATAAAAATTTTCTCTCACTTTTATTACAATTATCAAATTTACTTTACATTATAAAATTTTAATATAACTAATTAATTTTATTTCTATCCTATACGCGTCTCACAATATCAAAATCTTCAATATATAACCAAATTAGTCTTAACATCAAACATGTCAAAGTCAAATTATTAATTATATAATTAAAAAAATCATTTCATTTTCTAATATAATATTTTCAATTATATATACCTCTGCCTAAAAACCAATCAAAAAATCACGCCATTTTAGAAGCCTCTCTCCGCACAAAAATTAAAACTCATTCCTATTTTATTTAGAGAACATTTAATTTATTATTATCTTAATATTATATTATATAATCTCAAAATATTATCTTTTGATTAATAATTTTATAATTTAATAAAAAATTAATGCCATTAAACCAAATAATACATCAAAATAACATTAAATTAAACACCCCCTTAATTCAAAATCAACTTAATTTTTTTTCAACTCAAAATTTACTTAAAATAAAATCAATTAAACTCATAATTAATTCGATATGTGTAGAAACATACATATTTGAAATTTTTTAAAATATAATTATGATATTTATATGTATAAATATGATAATTTTTTTATATAAAAGAGGTATATTAAAAATACCTGCATATAAATTAAAAATAAATTTATAATATTATATTTTATTATGTTTAATATAAATAAGATATATTTTTATAGAAAAATATATCTTATACTTAAATTCGATTCAACTCAAAAGTTAATTCAAAAACAACAAAATTTTAGTAAGCCTTAATCGAACATAACTCAAAATTAAAAATTTCAATTTCAAATTAAATCCAACTAGGTCGAAATTAACTTAAAACCACCCCAAGATTAAAAAAAATGTATTAATAGAATTCAAAAAGCACCCCAATGACTTCAAAATAAAGCTAGCAAAGGGATAGATGGTAAAATTAATTAAAGAGGTAATTCCATTCTACCAATTTCACACAAATTTACAAAAATAAAAACATATTATATATCTCTCATCCTAAATTTTTTTTTTTCACGTAAATTCCTATTAATGATTCTATTAAATTTCACCGTTAAATTATAATTTTTAAAAATTATAAAAATATTTAAATTTAAAAATTATCATTTTAAGATAAAATATATAAAAAAGAAGAAGAATTTAATATTATAATAATACTTCAAAATACTTAAATATATTTTAAATGTTTAAATATATCTTCTTAAATTATCCAAAAATATAGCACACATATAAGTTGAACTAAGATCAAACTGCTAATCAAATAAAAAAAATGATCAAGAAGTTCATGAAAATACCCAAAAAAAAAGGACATTAAAGGAAGCATGATCATAACATGAAAACAATACAACAACTTAAACTCAAATTTCTTATATTTAAAATGCTCCCAAATGATATTAATGTGTTAATGTGAACTTTAAATTTTAAAATTATATTAGCCTAAAATTGCATCAAATTAATTTAAATTAGAAGTCTAAAAATCATTTAAGCTGCTCAAAATATGAACCACTTGAAAAATCGATTAAAAGTTAAGCAGCTTAAAAGAATTTAAACTGCTTATATCTACATTTTTTTTAAGATGTCCCCAAACATAATGTTTAGATGAGAATACTTGTTGGACTTACAACTACGCGTTTGATAGCAAGAACACTTCAGACAGCAAAACAATCTTATTTCAAGGGTAAAACTAAAGACACATTTAGAAAGATTTTGATGGCTCAATATGACGGCCTGTGGCCGAAGAGATGAGTGATTTTTATGTAATATTTTAAGAGAAAGGAATCACTGAGATAAAGTGCGACTACTGTTAGGCTTCTACGGTAATAAATAGTGATGAGAGGAGCACAAAAATGAATTATCCCACAATAAAAAAGAGGGAGATCCTAAACTGTATAAGTAAATAACGTGATCTCAAATGATAGAAATTTCTTTTAAGGAAAAACAGTAAGACTAATGATAAAAAACTCCATAGTTAAACATATTTGTGCTGGAATAATAATAGAATGAATGACTTTCTGAGAAACGCTCAAGTCACACAGTTTCCAGAAGCCAAAACGAACAATACCTCTACACTTGAATCACGAGATGTTACACTCATTCAAATTTAGAAAAAAAAAAAAAAGAGATGATTGAAATTCAACCAAATAAGGAAAACAAAATTTCTAGCCAAGAGACTTTAGCATAAAATATATGAGAATTTACCAATGCCACACATAAAATTGCCCATATTAGTCATTTAACACCCAAAATTAAATATTTATGAAGCATTTACATGGAGAATATATATTTCACCATTAAAAATAAAACGTATATCATACTAAAATCTTACAAATTACAAATTTTACACCAATTTTAGATAGAATAAAACTATACTTTAAATCCTAAGCCTCAGAATAAATTATGTCATAAATCATTTTAACACTAAAAACTATATTATAAATCGTGCCTCTTAAATTTTAACATTTTAAATTTAATCTAGTAAAATAAAAATCTCTATTGCAGACTTTTAAACCATACACAATAGGATAACATTCATGAAAATTTATTTGTAATTTAATTCATAATTTTTTCAAAAATATTTTGTAAAATATATAATTTTTGTAAGATTTAAAATGATATATATAATATCTCATCTTTGATGGTAAAACATGTAATTTTTTAAAATTAAGTTGTCCTCCGTATAAATCCTTCAATATTTATATCTATTACTCATGTTTGATGAATAATTACAATTCACCCCAAATAAAAATATAAGAATATAACTAATACATCTTTCAAAGGATGACAGATGTAAACTTTGAGATGAATTATAATTATACATTCAAGTTGAAAGTGACAGACATAAATATTTAAACTTTGGGAATGAACTGCAATTAAACAAATAATAAGGACAATGCTGAGAGGTTTAAATGAATGCAGTAGACCTATCAGTGGAAGAAGCATATTTTAAGCATTAAGTTTAATAAATATAAGATATAGTTAGAATATATGATTAAACAAGAAGTAGCAGCATATAATGGATCAAGAACAGACCTGCAGTGAAACGTTTTAGATTGAATTCAAGATGTTGTCGTTCTGCTAGCTTTCCAGGATTCGTAGGAGCTCTTAATTGCATCCCAGAAAGCAGGGATGGCATCCTTATCTGGGATCTCCTTGAACGAGGGAAGGTAGTTCAGATCAACAACAACATGATCTCCGCTGCCTTCCTGAATCTGTGGGAAAAGGAAAAACCTCATCATAATCATCAGTAATGGTTTTATATGTTGGAAGTGCGCGCGAAGAATTATCTTGAAGTAGTAGTCAATTCTCGCATTTAATATATAAGTTACGACCCAGAATGATTAGTCTAGGCTTTTGCGTTAGAAGTGTTTATTTGCTTGTGTGTTGGGAGCAATTTGGGACCCAGGCATTTCGCAGCTAACACCTGGTATCAAAGCAGACGTTTTGGCATGAATGTGTATGTCATCTTCAATCATGATTGAGCAAGAAATTCGATAGTGGGTGGCTCCCACTATGGCCCCAGACCATTGAGTGAGATCTCAATGTGCATGCACTTGAAGAGTTAAAGTGGCTCATGAATAGGGAAAAATTAATGTCGATAGATTGTCACGTCAAAGAAAGATTATTGGGAATGCATATGAAGAACTATCTCACATTAACAGCCAATAAGTTATGGCACTTATTATATAAGTGATGACCTAGGAGCTACAATTAGTTTTTGTGTTATATGTCTTCTACTAATTAAGTTTAGATAAACTTTTAATATAACTCTGATCATAAACTTTTATAGCTTAGCCTTTTTTCGTTTTGTGCATATTCTTATCGTGACATTTTCCACTCTTTTTTCAGCCCAAAATCAAATGAATTTATTTATAATTTATTAACTTATCATTATCTAAGAACTGAACAAATATCAAAAGAGCTAAAAGTAGACATGATACTTGTAAACTAACGTGGAAAGGCAAGAGAGCACTTACAATTACATCGAACCCGAAGAATGTGAGACCCAAAAGTTTTCTAAGAGACTCAGCAGCACGACCGACAATCTCCAAATCGAGAGAGTACTTATTAGATTTCACAAAATCAGCTGGAGGTTCTTCTTCCATTGCAACTGGGAGAGATTTCAAGCTTCATTTGTTGGAAGACGGTAAGAACTTCGAAAGTCATCTGTTTTTACTTGGTAACCTAAAGTACAATGACTAATAATATACCTGTTAAAAATTAAAGGAGAGGAGCCAGATTTTCCTAACAAAGACGATAGAAGACTGGCATTTGGCATTGACTTCTTGGCAGCGTGAAAGATTTTATCACCCAAGACATAAATCTTGTACAGTGATGAACCATGGTCCACATACTCCTGCATTAGTATCACAATAGATACATGTAAATCTTAAAAAAAAGAACATTCAAATATAAAAGAATTATTGAAGTAAAATATCAATAGCTAAAAATTATCTCAAAGATATGGCTCTTTGATGTCAAAGTAATACATGGCAAAAACAACAATAATAACAGCACGCACAACAAAGATGCAATCCAAAACTAGTTGTCGTCGGCAGCAATGCCAATACACATTGAAGATCAGGGGAAAAAACGCCCTAGCTCATAACCGAGTTCATTAGTGCATGTCCTACCATGAAAGATCTAAAACAAATGAAAACATTGTAATATTTGAAAAATTATAGTGGCGGTTGAAACTAATAAAAGGTTATGTAAAAAACTGCATACACCCAGACATGTTCTGAGAGTAGCTATATTCATGTGAATTTTTCATTTAAACAATCAACTCTGCACTGGAATTGAAAACAAAAGGAAGCACATTTGCAGAAAAAAGAAAAAGAAACTAGCAACGGCAAGGATTTTAAATACAAAATTCAAGTTTCATCAATAACAAAAATGGTTCACAATATGAATTATTACCTGAATAATAGCTGGAAGTGGAACACAAATGTCCTTGAAGTCCTCAAATCCAAAAACCAAAGCCTGTGAAGAAGATTAATTAGTGAGATTTGACAAGAATTCTCCAGATACACTAAAGCAACAATAGCGGGCCAGCGGCTAAGAAGGCCACTCCAATGCACGCAAAGCTGAACGAAATGAACCATAAAATTAGAGATGGCAATATGACCTCACCTAACAACCCTGACCGGAACCTCAGGTAGGGTTCAAGTAGAGCACATTATTGGGACAAGTTGATCTAAGGTTAAACCAAATTGATAGCTTTACATTCTTTAAGAAGATTTTGGTTACAAAAGTGTGAGTTAGCAGGTTGAACCAAACTCCACTCAAGCGGGGAATTGGTAGTCCAAAAGATAACTGGGAAAGTTCACATCATACATTTTGACCCCATTTAACAAGGATAAGTTCGGGTTGAACCAATAGGGTAGGTCGGAATTGGATTCAGGTCAAACTGGATTACTTGACTGATTAACCACTCTATATATTTTACATATATTTTATTTTGTAAAAAGCTTTCTTTTGTAAAAAGCTTTCTATAGCACCAACCATCCAACACGGAATCAGGAAAGGTGGTTTAAACAGATATAAATGACCGAAAATATATTGAACAAGTTACCATATTATGAGCATCAGCTACACCACATGCAACTTGAGGTTTCACAATGACGGGGAATGATAGTTTAGCTTCACAAAATTGATTGATTAGGCTAGAGGTGTCAAGCTTGTTCGCCTGCAGAAAGAAAACTTGCAGTAAGTAACTTCTATTCCAGATAAGATTGAAAATGAATTTCGAATGAAAAAGGGAAATCTGAATGGCTATTTTGTTGCTAACCAACACGGTTTATAGAGCTATAGACAAATCAAAATATCCATCCCCAAACTGAGACTTAACTCTTTTTCATATGTATAGTGTCAATAACTGAAGGATGTGCAGTATCTATGAGAAGCAGTATGATGAACCTAGTAGTCAAGCAGCTAGTGTGACAGGATAAATCTGCTAGAAATCCTCTCTCAGTAGAGGTATATACTTCGAACCCAAATAGGAGACCACCTTCAAAGAAAAAAAGGGAGACCCACTCAATTCCTCCTATCCATTCAATAATAATAATAAAGAAATAACTTTAATCTTATCCTCTTGATGCAAGTCCTTCTAAGATGGGACTAATTCCTCAAATGCAACCAATCCAAACTCAATATATGGCTGCCTTATAGCAGGAAGATACAAAGCTACAACTAGCCCTCATCAAAATTGGAATTCAACGACTCCTCAGTAACCCTTATTAATCCATTCTCAAAAGCAACTGCAACTAGATATATATTTGCCTTATATCTAAAGATACAAGTTAAAACAAGACCTTTATCAACTCAAATACTACTCAGCAGGCCTTATCTTTTCCTCTCTCCAAAAGGACCTCCAATGAACGCTTTTCATAGCCAGCAATATCTCGAAGTCCATTACCATTACATCTGCTATGTTCAACTTCAATTAACCCATGTTCAACATTCAAATATTAGTTTCATCTTACCAAATCTTCATGATAGATTCCGCACTGAGCTCTTTCTCTCAATAGAAAGAGTTTAGAACATCTCGACCATCAAATGCCTCAATGTGGCAGAGAGTTAGTTTAGGTCTATAAAACCAAAAGCCATCATTTCATATTTTATAGAAACACACCTAAGATCTTAGACTACTTCCTTTTCATATTCTGGATGAACAGAAAAAGATTACAGGTACATGCACTATCTGATTAACAAATAATAAGCTAAACAAGTCATTCATAAATGTTTTTTTGAGATATATTCATAAATTTACAGATCATTAATAAAATGATACTCAATGTAATGGATGTCAATAAATACTCAACGTAATGTAGGAATACATAAAGATACAGATCATTTTCCTAGATCACACCAAAGTAATGAATAAAAATAGAAAAATCTCCAATAGTTTCCATTCCAACAAAAGACCTTCAGGAAAAGAGGTGCACGCAGTCTAAAATGCCCTTTGATGTTTAATCCCTCCAACTGGCTTAAAACTTCCTGGATCTTATGCCGATCCATCAAAGGGTATATATTTTTGAGTGGATCAATAACACAACAATCAGGCATGTAGTCCATTCTCCTGCTAATGATCAAAATTAGTAGGGAATGAATTAAGATACTGTTTTGGTAGTAGCTACTAACAATATAAAAACATGTAAGACATGCAAAACAACTGTGCTTAGCACATAAACAACATAAAGAAAAGAATAAACCACATTTAGTTAGATGCCAATCCAATAGGAAAAGTAAGTCAAACACATGCCAAAAGCTGCCAGCATTAATAAGAGAACAAATGATTGATTTAGACATACTTTTCCCAAGTGTCAAGGGACAATGGGACAGTAACAGAAAGAAAAGATAGCAACATAGTAAGGTCCTTAAAACAGAATTCACAGAACTAACATAATAAATAATCAATTTAACTAGATATATAGGTACTACAGTATGAAACCATCAGCAAATGAAAAAGGAACGAAAACAAGGTACCCCATATGTTTAACAAGCATGTAAACTAAAGAAATGACCTTTTAAGTTCAGACATTCCCTGAGAGAATGAAATCCCCGTGGAAAACTCTAAAGAAGTGTCAATGCTGATAATTTCATCTGTTGCTTTATGAAGAAGCACATCAACTTGCTCAATTTGCGGAATTAAAGGAATCTCCAGTGTGAGAGGAACAAATAAGAGTCCGTTCTGAGTTGAATACATAGGAAATGCACCTCTCTGTCACAAGGATGGATATACAAACCAAAGTCATAGCTTCCATATCAATTCCCAGAATTTATTTAAGATAAATACCTGCCTTGGCAAAATCTTCTTCACGAGATGGCTTCATAACATAGCCAACCAACACCGACTTGTCATGCAGTAGCTGATTATACAGTAAAAGAAACCTCGGTAAGAAAATTCTGGAAATGGTATATGCTAGGCCGACTAACATAAATAGATGTTTCAAGTGACTTAATGAGAACCATTTTATTCAAACTGCATATGACAAATGGAAGCTCTTCCAACTTGTTAATAGTCAAAAACCCTCCATCTGTTACTATGTTGTTGCCACTACCTATATGACAGATGAAGTATACTTAGTAGTATACAAAAAAACAGTCAAGAGAAACAATAGTGTTCAGGAAAAATTTGGAAATAGCATCATTAAAGCCAAACATATACACAATAAAGAATTAGAGAACTAAGGTTCCTGCTCTAATTAACTAACACAAATTTCCTCACCTACATGAATGATTCTCCAACCCTTTCTATTGAGTTCAAACAACAATGGCTCATATGTTCTGGAAGTTATGTACAAAGACATTTGCTTGGTGCCATTGCAAACTTTTAAAATTTTGTTAAGTGGCTCTTCTTCATGCAATCCACTCACTGAAATGCAATCCAGTGAGTGATTTGAAGCCAGTCCTTTAATAAGTTTTGCCTGGCACAAATTCGTATTCTTCATCAGTTCCACCACATATGTAAGCAAGATTAAGAAGCATAAAAATCTATCAAAAATTAAAGACATGCAACATAGAATATCTGAATAAGATACATGCCATTCCCTGCTAGGAGCAGAACTCACAAGTTAAAAATAAATAAGATGCCAAGCTGAAGAAAAACCAAATGCAGATATTATGAAGTGTTGAAAAAAGGGCAAGACTTGTGGAGCTTTCCTTGGCCTATAAATGGAAATATGAAGATCTCTCACTTTGGAATGGAAAAGGAATGTTGTCAGTTTATATATGATCCACCCATTGGAAGAGCTTAATAGGACAGAAAATCCCAAGGAGGAGTTTAGGAGAATAAGAAGAAACAATTGTTGCAAAAATCCTCACAAGATGAGTTATAACCAATACCATTATGAGATATACAAGCTAACTTGCAACATCTTCAGAATTAATTATATGAAATAACTATCCTGAAATAAAAAACAGCATAAAGTACACGCATAATCCATTTCTCTGTAACATGATGAAATATGTTTCTAAGGATCATAAAGATTCAGTAGGCCTGTTCAGCTTCCGGATATACGAGTAAGGTGGCAGAACCAAAGACATTTGCAGCCATAATATCCTTCCTCAATAAGCAAGCATTAGTAGCATAAGCAATTCAAGGTCAATTATTTATGTTACAAATGAACAAATCTATGATCAATAAACAAGATAATACATATGACTAAAGGAAAGCAGTGCACCTTCTCATCCGAAACATCATTATGATAACAGATTCCCTGAAAGAGAACAATAATGAAAGTTCATCACTGTTAGAAAATTTATCATGATTTATCATATTCTTTTCATCAGAAGCATGACAAAATAGTATATATGCAAAGGCCTTATGATGTAGACATTTATAATCCGGGCATGAAAAATGAAGAAACTGAAGTATTGTTTTCCCTATCTAGATCAGATGAATTATACAGGCTATTAGATGCACAATAAAAAGCAAATTCAAAAATTTCAAATCAGACAACGCAATGTGGCATATTGTTTATTATAATAATATAAAATACATAGAATCTAATATGCATGCAAGAACAAGCCCTAATATGCATGCACAGCAGCAAAGATAGGTCTGCCTATATGAAACAATTAAATCTCCATCTTCCATACGTGAATAAAGATAAAGAATGAACGACGATCTAAAGGCATATCCAACATATTTCTATTAAACATTTTAAAACTAAAAACAAGCTGACAGAAAAATGAAGAAATATAATAAATGCAAAAGATGTAGCTAGAGTCCTCCGCAACAATGACTTGGGAGAAGAAGCAAAGAGACAATACGAAAGTGAAATTCCGCTGAAAGGGAATCAAAAACTTGAAATAGAGATAAAGAATGAGCAGTCAAATTTCATCCAACGGAAAACCTAAGGGTTAGAAGGGCTTACAACGCAGAGATTCGAGTAGCGAAGCCTACGGAGTAGAGCGGCGGAACCAGGACGGAGGCAAAGAGTCCCATCGGCGTCGTCGACGAAAAGGGCGGATTCGTCGAGCACCACCCCTCTCACCGCCCCCATTTCGCTTCGGGAATCCCTCGAACTGGAGCCAGGCGACGGCGCTGAATCGGCACTGTGGATTAAAAACAAACAAAAAAAAAAAAAAATTGCATTTTGGTCTCCAACTTTTTTTTCATTCAAATCTAAAATTAATTAATCTAACAACTTATTAAACTTTTTATTAAAAAAACTATGTAGCATCAAATAATTAATCAAGTAAATTATCAATTCTAACTTAAAATTTTAATTAATATCATAAAATAAATTAATTATTAAAATTACTAATTAAAATAAAATTTAAATTATTAAATATTTTATTATGCAGCTAAACTAATTTTAATCATAAAAACAATTGAAAATTTTAGATCTAGCGCCCAAATTTTTTTTTTTTTTATTTACAAGTAATACTCATTCTAATATATTTTGAATATAAATTCATAGGTAATACTTCCACTCAACTTCTATTTGGAGATTCATTTATAAATATTAAATTTGAGGTGTTATATATAAATATTTAACTTAAAAATATTATTTGTAAAAAAAAAAATTAATAATGAAAAGGTAAATTTCTCAAAATAATTTTATTCTAATTCTTAAAATATTTGCGAATATTTAATTTTATTTTTTATATACATCGAGTAGACCGCCACCAAATTGATGCAAATCTTTTAATCATTTTAAATTGATGATTCCAAATAAAAGGTGTTGGATTTACACCAACTTTAATTTAGTTTGAATACAATCAAACCAACAAAACGACATAAACCCGAATCAAGAAACGGTTCCACGAATGAAAAATAAAAAAAATCCACAAAGAATCTTCACTTGTGACTTTTGAGCGGCATTCTCTAACAAAGTTGGTTCTTGGAACAGGGAGAAATTATTGGGTATAGCACGTGAAACACTTTGACTTTTCACTCTCGTACGAAGAGATCACCCAAGACTCGCACTTGGCGGCGAAGCGAATAGAGCGGATTCTTGAACCGTCCAATCATGTCAACTCTGGCTGAACAATACAATCAGGCAGCCTATTGGCCTGGCTGGACCATCTGATCAAGCTACTCGTTGGCCTAGCTAGACCGTGCGGTCATGCTACACTATACAATTCGATCAAGCCACGCTGGAGCGTCTAGTCAAGCCATGCTATTGACTTGATCAGTCAGTCCGATCTTTTGCTCCGTCCAATTAAACGTCAAGTGTGAGCCTTAGATGCACAATGCGACGTGTCATCATTCCCAAGTGGACGACCAGCATGATCCGCATTCCGCACCCAATAATTTTTTTGGAGTGGGAAGTAGGGCATTAATATAATATTCGTTATTTGTATTAAATTAATCTCACTCCACAAAAATTAAATGGGAGCAGAACGCGGATCACGTCGGTCATTCACTCACGAATAATGACAAGTCACCCAATGCACCTAAGACTCATGCTTGACGACGAAGCCAATGGAGCAGACAACCGAACCATCCTGTCAAGCCAATAGTGTGGCCTAATCGAACAATCTGGCCAGACAGTCCGGTCAGGCACCTATTGGCCAGGTCGAATTGTTCAATCAGGCTATCCTGTTGGCCAAGCTAGATGGTCCAATCAGATCATACTGTTGGCATGACAACACGCTCCAATCATCCACTCTGATCACTTCGCTATCAAGCGCGGGCCCTAGATGCACCAAATGGCACGTCGCCACTTGCCAGCGAATGACCGATACGCCCAACGTGCCACACCTAATAATTTTCTAGAATAGGAAGTAAGAAATTAAGATTGGGATGCAAAGTAGCACCCAACATTTATACGACTAAAACTGAAACAAATATCATATAAAAACATATACATATATTAAATACTTTGAGGTCAATTTGAAGCAATACTAAATAAATACAGCGTATTTTCACAGATTAATCGATCGATTTATTATTGAGTTAAGCAAATCAAAATTTACAACCTATTTTGAAGGATTCAATTGGATCTTTCTAGTTTGATCTCATGTGCTTCTTAATCCCTCATAGTTTCATTGATGGTTAACAACATTGACAGCTAAACGGACTAATTCGCATATATCCCAAGCTAGAGAACTTTATTATTTTATTTTAAAATAAGTGTTACAAAAGATTGCAGATACTAAGATGGATATGTGAGTATACACGAAAAAATAGAATGAGTATATCTATAAAAAAAATTAAAATTATACTAACTGAAAAAAAAAAAATAGAAAAAATCAACGTAAATGATTTGAAAACGTAAATCATAAGCCGATTGAAGCTTAAGTTAGCAAAGCTGAGTTATTAAATTTTACCGATATAGAAAGAGTAACAGAAAGACCAAAAAAGACATAATAACAAACTATAATGAGTGATTTTACTCAGTTAAATTTAAATAATAATTCATTAACTAATAGAACGCAATGAAAATAAAAAATTTATATAGTCGATCCCACCTACTGGGATTAAAACTTCACTGTAATTATTACTATTGTGATAAACCTAAATGTACATATAATATAATTAAAGGACTACTTAGAATTTACCATTACATTTTTTCAATTATTTCTTTTTTTTTATTAGCCTTTTCAGTTATTTCATTACTTTAAGTAAAATAATTTAAATTTTAAATGAAAATAATTTTCAAAGATAAATATAACAAATTTATTCACCTCTTCATATATTTACATAAAAGACTATCACATAAATATCTTGTACATCTAATTAACTTACAAATTATATATATACATACAAAAATTAAATTTTAGATATAACAATTTCATGTAAATATATTCAAATGAGAACTTATATTCAAAAAAAAAAATTACATGTAAACAATGCAGTACAAAACACACGACTTAAGCTAAATTAACTCGTCACAAATTAAACACAATCTTTTAAATTAACCTAAAAATTAAGAAAAAAATCATTGAAATTAATTAAATAATTGTCTCAACCAATAACTTTTATACTAAAATATTATATTATTTATTAATTTTTAAGTGTTATATATATAATTATAAGTTTTTGATACTTTGTATATAATTAAATGAATTTATTGTAACAAATATGTAACAAAATTATATACATAAAACCTATATTAGTCTCAAGACAGCTTTAATTATATTCTTTTATTAAAAAAAAATTAATTATATTCAAAATTAAAATATTTTATTATTATTTTAATCAAATATCAAATTGATCTAGAACATAACTAAAGTGAACTTTAAACCAAACTTTCAGCCTTTCAATCAAGTCTCTTGGCAGAAATAATGTTAATCATTATTGTGATCAAAATGACCAAAATATCCTTAAAAGGTACCTGTGTAAATTTCAGTTAAAATTCACACACATATTCTATTATTAAAATTTAATTATATTTTAACTTATATACATATCTAAACGTTAAATTTTAATATGATTTAAATATTCAGAAAATAAATTAATTTTACATACATAATACATCCCAATATAATAATTAAGGCAACTTACGCTCAGATCTCTGAATTTAATGTTTAATATCGTATATATTCACGTTTTTAAAATTATCATTTCAGAATCCTTAAATTTTAATAAATTATCAAATAAATTTTTTTTATTTTTTTATTATTAAAATTTTTTAAAATTACCATTTTACCCCTGCCATTCTCTTTCTCCCCTTCTGGCGCAGCCGCGCGGCGTGTCTGCTGACGATCGCACGACCGACCGGCAGCCGCACGTCCCGCGCACGTGCGAGAGATCAGGAGAACAGAGAGAATCAAGAGGAGAGAGGGGAGCAGGAGTAAAATGATAATTTTAAAAAATTTTAATTATAAAAAAATTTAAAAAAAAAAACTATTTAATAATTTACTAAAACTTAAAAACCCTAATATTATACTTATAAAAATATAAATTTAAGCATTAAACTCAAGAATATGAGCATAATTTACCCTAATAATTAAAATGAGTCCTCACAAATAGAAAATTATTATAAATTAATTCAATCTTTTACAATCCTTAATTTAAATCACTACATTGTTTTTTAGTTGCAATTGAAATGTAATTTTTAATTTCATCATATTACAAAATTATTCATTGTTATTTTTTTAAATATAACTTAAAATATCAATATTTATATTTTTAAATTTTAAATTTTTAAATAAAAAAAAGAATGAGAAAAAATAAATAAATTTTTAAAGAAGAATATAATAATTTTTTAAAAATATGTGAATTATTTAAACGGCTCAAAAAATAATTAAATTTCATAATTTTGTTTAAAATCGTGCAGCTAAAATTGTAGTATTTTTATAATTTTAAAACTATAATTAAAATTTTTCAAAAACTAAGATCAATTTACAATGCCCAATTAACCTCAAAAAAACTCAAATGTAATTTACACTGATAATTTATTTTATTTTATATTATATAAAATTATAAATTAAAAAATATTATCGTGCAAAAGATAACATTAAGGTCACGTTTATTTGCCAGTGTAAATCTAAACAAAAGAAAAAAAAAAAAACATTAACCCTCCATGATACAACATGAAAGGGCATTACGTAAGTCACTCCAAATTTTAAAATTTTTTAAGCCCTTTAGTGCAAAAACCAAAATAATTCCAATTTAAAAAAATAATAATAATCATAAATAAAATTTTATTACATTCTAAGTAAATTTTAATATAAAAAAATTTATTTTATTTTTATACTTAATTATTTTCAATAAAATTATCAAATTTATTTTACGTACTAAATCAAAATACATAATTCAAATATTTTAATTTAAAATATCAAATAAAATTAATAATTTTTTTAAAAATAATTATATAAAATAAAATAATATTTTTTACATTAAAATTTATATAAAATATAATAAAAAAATTATTTTTTATTATTATTATTTTTTAATTAGTATAATTTTGATTTTAATCATTGCACCAAACAGGCCTAAACTTCGATCTCTTGATCCGATTTTACACTTTTATTAAGTCGACTAGTAATTTGAGCTATTAAATGTGGTGTAATACCATTTTGCCTTTGACCCTATTAAGCCCGAGAACTAAAATAATACTAATTTAAAAAACAACAATAATAATACTAAATAATTTTTTTTAATTATTTTATATAAATTTTAATATAAAATAATATTATTTTACTTCACATACTCAATAATTTTTAATAAAAATATTAACTTTATTTCACATCTTAAATCAAAATACTCAATTCGAATATTTTGATTTAAAATATAAAATAAAATAAATATTTTATTAAAAATTATTGAGCACGCGAAATAAAATAATATTTTGATCCTCACATCAAACAGGGTCTTAATTTATGACGTTAAAAATCTGTCTTTAAAGGAGCAATTCAACCGACCAATGGGTATTCCAAGTCCCCCAAGGCACATTTTATACTGCTATCAAGTCTAAGGCAATTAATTTTGCTTGAAAATAAAAGATCGCTCAAAAATTAAATTAAATTTTAAATCAAACCAACTCGATTCGATCTAAATGAGCCGACTAACAAGCTATTTTTTTTTGCTTAAAAATTTTATCAATCCAATCTTGAGCCGACATAAGATCGAACGAGATAGCTCAAAATCGGATCAATTAAAAAAATAAAAATATTACATGTAATTTGCACCTTATCAACTGATAACGAGAGAACAAAATCAAGATAAATACCAATTCTTATTACAAGTAGAAAGATGCAAAAAAAAACAAATAGTTATCTTGTTCAAATTTGAAATATTGAATAACTTATATCCATAAAAATCTGAGGTAACATAGATAATAGAAGTTAATATCATTCCAATTACTATTAGAAAAGTAACTAACATTTTTAGCATGAAAAAATATTTTTGGCCGGTAACTAATCCAAAAATATTTTTAGTATATAATTTTTTTTCAATAGTTTCCTGAAAAATTTCATTAGACTTTCATTAAAATTTTCTTTATAATTATTTAAATTAAATTTATTGTAAATTATTTTATTATTTTTATCTTTAAATAATATATCAAAATGAACAAATATATCTATACATAATATTTGGATAAAAGATCGAAAATTAATCGAAAGTCAGATCGAGCTTGAATTGATAACAAATAAGCCAGACCCAGCTCGAATCGAGATCGGATCGAACTCTTCTCGTTCATTCTCTGGATCGAATCGAAAACTTTCAATTCAATCTTGAGCCGAGGTCGGATCTGCTCGAGATCGAATTGTTAAAAGCCCTAATCAAATCCCCAAACATACACAGCATGTTTTACCTTTTTGCCCTCGAAGATTTATACCTCTCTCTACGTTTTTCTATTAAAATAGATATTTTTCGTCCAAAATCACCAATCAAGGATTAAAAAGACGAGAACTAACCTCAGGAATCTAAATGCTAGTGACATTGACCTAATGTATTAAATTTGAGAAAATTCAAAAGTCAAGACTTGCAGGTATCTTATATCTCGAACCCCGAGATGCAATTTTACTCGATCGTCCTAAAACTGTTTAAATTTAGGGCTAATTTATAGCTTATGAAGTCGAAAAGCTATACTTTGGAAGAGGTACCTGACAAGCCGATGGGAATTCTCAGACCAACCACCTGGCCAACAACAGACAGCCATGAAAGCAAGTAATCAACAGGAAGTAGCTCGTCTTTGGGAAGGCCACCAAGAAGCAGCTTCATCCAATCACTGGTTCCACAGGGGTGTAACGTGTACCATGGGCGATGCAGATAGGGATGTTCCTGAAGCATCACAGAATAACTTTGTAGAGATCACATAAACAGGAACAATTTCATGAAAATAATATAAAACTTGCACCTGAGTACTACATTCCATGTTAATTCTACATACATAACCTTGTAATAAGTTTTTTCTTTACAACCTGTTCTTTTTTCCTCAAAAAAATTTCCATATACAACAACAATGATGACCAAGCTTTAATCCTACTAGGTGGGGTAGACTACATCAATCCTTTGTTTCTATTACATTCTATCAATTAATAAATTATTATCTAGGTCTAAATGAGTAAGATCGTTACATATAGTTTCTTGACATGTCTTCTTTAGTCTTCGTCTTCCTTTCTGTAAATGGGCAAAATTCAATAACTCGATTTTTCTAACTGCAACTTCAATTGGCCTACGATTTATATATGTCAAAATTTCCAATTCACAAAACATAGTAATATTAGAGGTACTAATAGAAGCATGTCACTTATAAAACTAGCCATCATTAATGTAATTGATATAACATCATTATATATGCATGCTCATCTAATATCAAAATTACTTGTAAATATGACTCAAATTCCCCTGATTGGGGCTTAACATCAATTAGGTCCACAATTTTGAAAAACTCAAGTCCCCCAGCGTCCAACACCTCACACGCAATGCTCAGCCTCCTCCTGGCAGAATACTTAGCTTGCTTCCACGACGATATTCATGTGCGCCAGCAAGCCTGCGTGAGCAACGCAACGTTGCTCACATCCACGAGCCTCAACATCGTTCACGCTAGCGAGCCCGTGGTGCCCGCCCAATTGTG
The DNA here is from genome assembly GCA_019297695.1 of Apostasia ramifera. Lineage (NCBI taxonomy): Eukaryota > Viridiplantae > Streptophyta > Magnoliopsida > Asparagales > Orchidaceae > Apostasia > Apostasia ramifera. Next base: position 11,394 of record JAEMOT010000447.1, on the reverse strand, counting down.
TCACACGGGCCTGCCCAAAGCGTGTCACACACGGGCCCGCCTGTTTGCCCCTGCACTGTTCGCGCCTGCAAATTTGTGGCGCCAGCCAAAGCACGCCTCGCATGCGCCCGTACCCGCACCCGTACCTGCACCCGCACCCATAGCAAACCTGAGCCAGCCCCCCATGCCGAGTCCTTCACTTCGGTCAAGCTAAAGAATGACTGCAACGAAATACCTTCAACTGTTGATCTAAGATATAAATTCTTTTCTGAATCAAATAATTCAATTTCAATATAAACTTATTTGCTCTACTTGAATTATTCATTTAACTTTAATTATGTGACTAAAACTTAAATTTGAGAAAAAATTAATGTTGGAATTTATTTGCGAAATATCTATCCTAATTTCTGAAACTCGGATTTGATCTATTGAAATTTAACTTGACTACTTTAATTTAATTGATAAATTCTTATTTATCACAATTCAAGTTAATTAAATTTTAAAATATTTAATTTACAGAATTTAAAATCTTATTTATCATAAATTTATATTTTAAAAAATATCATTGCACTTAATCTAAATAATTTACTAATTAAAAATACTAATTATACATTTAAATCTTATTTCTATTCCCGTCCTACATTAGAAGTGCTCCCCGTCTCAATTTTCTACGAGCCTAGCCCTACCAAATGTCCCTTCACCAATTGAATAGTTTCTTCAATCATTCTATAGGGCTTGGAGGTGGAGAAAGGTCGACCTTATCGAGATCTTTCTCTGTAGTTCGGGCATCTAAAATATTTCTTTGCCTAGTTTGCACCTCCTCTTCATTTTTAAGCTTATTGACTGCCCAAACAATTAACTGAGCACTCGAACATCAAAACTGAACATAGAAACGATTAGTAGACAGTAGGCACCACCATGACTCTCTTTCACAATCCTGTTTCTCAAATTCATTATCACATTCATGTGCTTTTCTCACCAACCCTTCAGCACCCAGAGTCTCCTTTATCTGCAACAGCATACGACAAGATTCCAGTATTTCTGCTGATGGTGTACTATTAAAACAAAGACAAAATTTCATCCCACAATCCTTCACCTACACTCACTAGCAACATTTCTATCCCGCTCTGTAGTGACAGAATAGTAGATACCTTCTCCACCCATGCTCATCCTTGCTATTCAAGTCCCGTGTGCGCTCCAATATAGTCAAGTCTTCACCACAGTGACAACGATAAGGGAATTTTGGACATCCCAAAACCACTACAACAAAACAAATTGCAATAATTTGGTGTACTGCAAACCAGCCAAAATCTTACCAAACAATGGCAACATGCCTCAGGCACAACAATCCGCCTTTTCAACAAATTTGATCCCCTAAACTAAAGCCATGTCATTGGATCAATGGACGAGCTTGGTCTGCGTCATTGTTGTTCGAGCATGCACCTCCAAAACAACAGGAAAATATTAAAAGGCTGCAATACCACCACTCAGCACCCATCTCCTGGATGCAGAAATTGTACCCCACATGTTGCCGGTTTCCTTCACCTAGGCCTACCGCTTACAGTGATCTACCAGTGTCAGAATCCTAAGTCCATCACCTACTTGCACTGCCACCTGCAGAAAGCACAAAAGCGGTGTATAGATGCCTAAACTCAAGATATCTCTGAAAATGCATCAGAACATGTACCCAAACTAAAGCCGAACACCATTTCCCTCACGGCACACCTCCTCCAAGGTATCCCACCCAGTGGATGATGTGGGAGGTAGTTCCTTCAACACTAAATCGTCCGGGATAAAGGGAGAAGGGGAAAGGGGAATAAAGGGAAAGAAAAAGACATTTAACTAATTGCATCGATTACAAAAATATAAAAAATGATAATTTGGGGTCATATTATCACAAAAAAATGATGGAAATTGTCTAAAATGACCTGTGCGAAACATTTATGTAGACCTTAGAAACCGGAATGAAAACCTTAATGATGTTCAGGAACCCAAATGAGAGTTTTTAAAACCATGGACTTGTGTGTTATTAGTTACCCTTTAATCCCAGTGAACTAATTGATATTACAAAAATCCACTATTTACACCCACTAAAATTTAAATGTTTTGATTCATTCACGCTCTTTGTCTACTATCATAAAACTTTGTCCTATGCATGTGAAGATGGTAAATGTAGGTGAGAATAACATACAAAGATGGTTAATTTGTAATTTTAACCACCTTAAGTGTGTTGGCTGTAAATCTAAAGTTTTGGGTGTTTAATATTGTAATCAACAAAGCGTCCTACAGCATGTATGTAATTTTCCTTTCCATGTAACATGTAACAAGTTACAATCAAAAAAAAAAAAAAAAAAAAAAATGTAACATGTAACAAGTAATTTTTTCTTCTCTCTTTCTTTCCCATTTCTTTCTGCAAAAATAATCATCTTCCTACCTAACCAGTGCACCTTCCATTACCCTTTGTACATGAACCACTTAATTCACTAATTTCCGTAGAATCATTTTATTAACAGTCCTACAAATTCTCCCTAATATAAGAATCAGGTAGACTATCAATCCTCATACACACATTGATAACAACATTCTCGTATCTGTCATATCAATTTTGCTCCTGATGATTTCTAATTTCCCAACATTTCAAATAAAGACAAGAAAATTGATTGCCCTACAGTTGTGCCTCAATTTATTACTTAGACAAACTCTATACACTCCCAACTAAAGGAGATAAAAAGTTACAACATTAAACATTCTTACAATCATATAATTTTATGTTCAGCAGCATAAGTAAACAAAACAACAACAACAACAACAACAACAAAAACCCAAACTAGTTGGGGTCTGTAGCTGCAAAAGTTAAGCTAGCGATAAAAGAAATTTGAAATACCTCCAGTGTAATGAACGTCCATTTTGATTCTCTTAAAAGTTTTAGGGAGTATTCAGGAAGGTCTTTTTGGATGTCATCGAAGTCCAGAGGCGGCCCATCTACATAAAATTGAAAGCAGGGACATCTAATTACAACATACCAATCACTTGAACAGGAGTTAAGAATCCAAGGAATGTACCAAAATTACGTCCATGAAAATATAAAACTGGAGCCATGTAGGAAAAGCTGTATGCTATATGGAAATCATATACATGAGTCTCACAGTTAGGAATCTGAACCTGGAGACAAAACATGAATGAAACAAATGTATGAATATAGGTAGTAAATATTTGTATAGAATAAAATGAGACAATCAATCCAACTGTTCAACAACATTTAAATCACCACATAAAAAGGAAAACCTATGAACTTAACATGGAAAAGCGTTTAAAAAAACTCACGTATTATCAAAACTTGATAATAATCCTTATCAATGTAAAGAAAAAAATTTAAGATGAAGGATAAGTCCACTGCAAGAAGCGAGCAAACTGATAAAAACGGTGAATGATATGTCTACTGCAAGAAGTCTAGGATACATGCCTCCGATCCAAATTCTTTCATCATATCAAATAGAATATCTTGATGCAAAAACCAAGCTTTTAAAAATTGGTTTCGGCCGCAAGTTGGAAGCATAGGTATACATGGTTGATTGCCATGAACTTTAAGTTTTAACCAAAAAATCCCGTTTTCAAGGACTTTTGTTCTCAAATGAGTGGAAATTTTGGCTAAAACATGAAAGTTTCAACTGAAGCGGATCATTTTTTCGAGTAGGTCTTGTCCAAAACAAACCAGTTTCCGCCAAAACTTAAAACCATGATAAAAACTACATTAAATGAAATGTTATTTTATGAAACACTTTCCAATGAAATATTAATAAGTGAGGATCTTTCTGGTAAGACCGCGTACTAGGATTGCATTCCCTACTGATACAACTATTTCCAAATCCCAAGCATCTTCAATCACATTTATTGATTAATATATATATGTAATTACATGAAAAGAAATATTTGTAACAGGTATAAGAAATATTCATGACAGGAATACAGAAAGGAAATTGAAATTTCAATACCCAAAGCATACCAAGGTTGCAGTATCTGCAGCCACTTCTTCCTCAGATATTTTAATGCTCACAAGATCCTAATTCCAAGATTTGACACATAAGTCAGAATCACCTCTTTTCATAGAAGGCAAACTATGTTTCATCACATTTTCAAGTACAATCAGTAACAAACCTCTTTTGGTTTTAAGTAGTATATATTCTCAAGGGATAGGAAACCCTCCTAAAGAAAAGCACAAAGAAGAGTGAGACAGTACACTGCAAATCAGCACAAAATAAGATGCATGAAAGTAACATGGTTAATACCACTAACATTACTTTCAGCACCCGTTGGCATCCTTCTACAAGGTATCCAAGTCCAATTTGGATAATTAGTATTGGCATTCTTCCACAGATCAGCAAAGGTCGTTGCAGCATCAAAGAAATCACTGACTGAGAGATCTCCATTGCATTTCTTCTCATTTCCCATTTTGCAAGTGTGAATTATTTTCCTTAACAGAAGCATAAACAAGAAAGACACAAATTACAAGTCGACCAAGGGCCTGAATGCCTAGAGCTATATTATTCGGTTGATTCATGAAATACAAGAAATTACCATTAATGGGTGACAACGTCAACTGAAAAACTTCCAAATTACGGAGGAAAAAACAACACCAAAGGAAATTTACAACCAACATCATGCAAAGTTGACGAAATCAATTGGACTGGATCCTTTATACTCTAAAGGAACGTTTCCTAACTATTCCATAAAAAATATGTTCATAGGAATGAATGGTGTACATGTCTCTCAGTTCACAACACTATTGGTTGATTTGATGTTACAGTGTCATAAGATGTCAGAAAGGGATCCAAGAACGACTAGGAAATCAAGAATATGCCACATGTAACATGCTTGCAATGCAAGGAAAATTTCTCTGACAAGTAGTGTTTCAGTGACATGTGACAAAACATTTAGGGGGCATTTAATTACTAAAATTTTAGTATTATGTCATGAAATCTAAATATTATGACATGACATCTAGATGCTATCTTTTGAATAATAATTCAATATTTTTTAAAAATAAATTTATACATATTTTAAAATCAAATAATTATTTTCTCTAGATAACATAACATAACACTAAGATAACATCAAAAGAAATGCCCCCTTACACAATTTATAAGTAAATCTAGTGCAATCAAATCTAAACCAAACACGTGGACAATATCAAGATTGATGACGATCATGGAAAGGTTTTCAAACTCAACAAACATATGTGCCACAAAGAATCAATATGATAAGTATTTGTTCATCACNCCCCCCGGAAAAACTTTGAACATAGGAAGCAATCTCAGAGCCATAAAACTGGAGTCCTGAAAGCAAGTTGATTCCAGCAAGGTTGGAATAACAAGTTCAGATTGAACTCAGAGATAACAGGAAGTAATTTGGATCTAACTCCAAGCTCCTTAAAATACATAGACGAAAACAATAACTGTGTCCAAGCGAACTAAGAAAGAAAGATGGAATCAGTGAATATAAAGGGAAACAGCAAGAAGCACAAGACATAGTCCTAATGCCAAATAGGAACCTCAAGACTCAGGATTGCAGGCCACTGCCGCGCGGTACCAGCCGATCCGCAGCCACCTGCTCCGGAATCGTCAACTGCGCGGAATCAGCCAAGCAAGGAAGAAAACCCTTTTCTCCCCACTCAATCAGGTGGAAATCTCAATAATCATCAACATCCCTTTCTGCACCCAGCACTCCTGCTTTACGGAACAGAGAAGGAGAAGAGAAAAGCGGCAGAATCTGCTCGGATTTGCCGGAGAAGCCGGCCGGCAACGGGTCCGGCGCCGCGAGAATCCCGGGGAGAAGCCGAGCGGACGGAGGCCGATCCGATCAGTTTAGGGATTTCCGCTGCCATTTAAAGGCGAAATTCCAAACTGATCCTCCTATTTGTTGCCTCATCTCAACTAGCCCATATTAAGCCTAATTTTGCCCAACTGAATTGGGGCTCTATAAAGGCCTTAGTTCAAGCTATTTTATTTAGAAGAGAAAAATATTTTTATTTTTAAATTTAATAATTTATTTATTATTATTATTATTATTCTTTTTTAAGTTAATACCATTTTAGTTCTAATTTTAATCATCACGTCAAATAGGATTTTTAAAAAAAATTACAAAAATTATCAGAAAAAAGCATTTCTTTACCACATATAATTTCCAATGACAGTAATATGTGCCAAATAATCAGCTACATAATTAATATTTTTATTAATTTGTGAGACTTTAAAGAAAAGAATATTAAAAAGAGAATTAAAAAATATTTTAGCTAAGTTATTCATTTTTATGGTTTCTCGTTAGTCAACTAGTCGTTGGATATCATAATGTGATCTAGCATTTGGGTCAAGTCGCTCTTCAGTCATATGACTTAAATTTGCGCCTTTTATGTTATAATTGGCCTTCCACTTCGGTAACAAGTTGCCAGCTGAGGAGATCTCAACCTCCCTGTTACACTTCACTCTTACAAACTAATAATTTATTAGAATAATTACACTCAGGTATTGAGTTTAACTTCAAATAATGCATAAGTTCACATTTTTAAAATTATAACATCAGGTCTCTGAGTTTTAATAAATTATCAAATTAATTATTTTTTAATTTTTTATTATTAATATTTTTTAAAATTACCATTATACCTATGGGCCTCTCTCTCTCTCTCCTCCTCGGCAGGTTGTGGGCCGTCGCCCATGCGCGGGGATTGGAAGGAGAGAGAGAGAGGCGGAGAGGAGAAAGAGAAAGAGGCCAGGAGTATAATGGTAATTTTAAAAAAATTTAATAATAAAAAATTAAAAAAAAAATTATTTGATAATTTATTAAAACTCAGGGTCCTAATATTATAATTTTAAAAATATAGATCGGTGCATTATTAAGCGTTAAACTCAAAAATCTGAATATAATTATTCCTAATTTATTTGATACACTTTAAAATCTATACATATTATGCACTTTTATTAAGTATTGATTAATAAATTTGAAAATTATGATCTAAGATTTTGATTTATTGAATTATCTAGTAGAATAAGTTCTAATCCACCGTATAATCTAATGAATTAACGATTCAAATCATGATTGATCGATCTATAGATTAGTTATTGAGGATGTATCATATTTTTATTTTTTTAATTAATATTATACACTTTATTTTTTTAGCTTAACACAAATTTCAACTGTAAAATTTAACTTTGTTTCACATCCAATATAAACATGAATATTAAAATTACTTTATTCTATATTTTACACACTTATAAATATTAAATTAAATTTCTTTGTCATTAAATTAATAAAATAAATTATCATTATTTTTTGTCTAAAATTTAACATTCGAATCAAACTAGGCCTAAGAACACATTTTATTCAAGCCATTTTTTATTTAATATAAATTTTAACTATAAAAATTAATTTTAATTTACATCCAACACAAATATAAATATTAAAATTAACTATATTATATATTTTAGAGAGTTTCTATTTAATTAAAATAAAATTCATTCAACTTATGATGACAACACATATTTGATATATTAAAAATATAAATATTCAGAAGAAATTAAGAAAATTTTTAGTTATTTTGATATTATATTATATTATAAAAAAAATTATTTGATCTAATAATATCGATAAATAATATTCTATAAAATTATAAATTATTAATTAAATAATGATACATAAATTACATGATATAGCATAAAATAACAATGAACTAAATGATTATAAAAAGGCGATATAAACATTTAATTAAAAATAATATATGATTTAAAACACATTTATTACATATTTAAATAGTTAAATAATACAGAAGATTAAGTTACATTTAATTAAAAATAAAATGGAAATCAAATAAATTTTAATCAACAGTAACTTCAAGGTTGATTTACACAAATTAAAAGCGACAATTTCATTTTTTTAAAGACAATAAATCCTAGAAAAATTTATAATTAGGAGTGTTAAATAGAAATATATAACGGTATCTTAAATTGAATTATTTAAAATACATATTCATAAAATAATGAGATTTTTAACACATATAACATTAGTCGTTCTATATTATATCAAATATCTCTTTCAAAAAAATCTACTATTCTATAATTCAAATTTTATATATATATAAAATATATATATATATATGTAATATAATAGAACATTTGTGAGGCAGTAATTTAGGGCGGTGACCGATCTGATTTCGAGTCGAGTCAATATCAGCTCGAAATCAAATTGATTACATTTCAATCTACTCGAAATAGACTCGAGCTCAATTGGGTATCGATTCCAATCACCTTCGAGCCGATTTCGATTAATTTTCGAGCCGGCTTGAAAATGAATCAAATCTCAATTTTTTTTTGAGCCGATCTCAAGCTCGAAAATGAATCGAAATCTCAATTTTTTTTGAGCCGATCTCAAGCTGGGTAAGCTCAACTCGATCCGACTCGAAATCGGAGCGATTTATAATATATATATATATTAATTATAATATAAAATATATTTTAATTCGAACTGATTTCGAGATGGGTCGAATCGAGCCTACCCGGCTCAAAATTGGCTCGAAATTATTATCGAGCCGAACTTTTGGCTCGTTAGTCGGCTCATTTTGATCGACTCAATCTAAAATTGATTTAATTTTTGATCGATTTTCGATCTTCGATTCATATTAACACCCTTAGGTAATATTTACCTTAATTTAATTAGAATTAAATCAACCTAATAAAACAACAACTACCCTAATCAAGAAATGGTTCAACAAACTATTATAGAAGGAGCATGATGCGAAGTATTCTCGGTATTAACTCCATCAACGGCAATGATTTTAGTTCAAACATATTATGCCTATGTCTTATTATTCATTTTGATATGTTGTACTTTTTTTTCTTAACTTTTTTTTTTTCATCACTTTATGTGAGTGGGTGAGAGATATTGTATTATACATGGACTTGAGAGCATTGGGCTTATATATGGGCTTTTAGAAAGAGCAAACATTATTTTTGAGTTTGTAGGCTTTTAGAAAGAGCAAATATTATTTTGAATTTGTGGGCTTTTATTGGGTCATGGCACTTCATTTGGGTCAAAAGAAAAAAAAAAAGAAAAAAAAAATCTTACTATTAAGTTAAATAACCCTAGATCCAATGGTTAGGATCAAAGATTAATGATCTAATGGTTGGATTTAACCCACTTTAAATATTATCATGAAAAGAACCAAATGCGTATAAAATAGAGAAATTGAAAGGGGAGAAAGGTGGTGTTGTTTTTTAAGAACTCATTTCATTGGAGAAAGAGAGAGGGGGAGAGGAAGGAGAGAGAGCTTCTCCCCTCGATTTTTAGCATCGCCGGCCGCCACCGTCGACTGCCGGTTGTTGCAGTCGTGACAGTCGTCAGATCGGTGTGACTCCGATTGGTTATCCCGCTCTCCTTCATCTTCGATCATCTCCATGGTTTGTCGGACCTCTTTGTAATCGGGTAGATTCGATTATCTTATTGCTTCTCTATTTTCCCTTAGTTGCATCCACCCCTCCTTGATGTCACCTTTTTTTTGTTATCTCTCATTTACTACATATTGTGAATTCCTTCATGTATAAACTCATTTGGACTTATTGACGACTTTAACTCGTATGAATTTTATGCTACTGCTTATGGTAGCTTAAGATCTCAAGTTAGCACTTATTTCTCATGAAATTACCGTGATTAATTCCTTAGTTGAACTTATCGAAATGCATGAATTTTTTATGTTTTTTTTATATTAGTTTGGACTTATTCATTTAGAGCTAGATTGACTCGTATTATCTTATGAAACTCCGTTGAAATACATTCTACATATTTATATTTTTAGATTATATTAACATTTATAAATTTTAAATCTCATAATACTACATCAGAGCATCAAAGCATTTGACATTTACACTACTTAGATTGACGCATAAATCCCACTAGGTAGAGTCTGATTATATGAACTCTTTATTTTCATTACATTTTATCAAATAACAACTCATTTAGTTCCAAATATGCAAGAATATTCCTTATAGTATAATGCCATATCTTTTTGGTTTTTTGCTTCCTCTTTTCAAATAAGCAAAATCTAATAACGTATTCTTTTTTCTCTATAGACTTCTCTATTAAGACTCTCAATAAATAACTTTTATAGTAGATAATAAGCACTTATCCCAAATTGGTGGGGACAGATCAGCATCGAATTGGATGGCTAGGATGACGTCATGTGCTGAATCAAAATTCAAATTCAAATTAATTAAAGCTATTAGAGATTTCCATATTAGCTTTATTTGATTTGATTTGATTTGATTCAGAGCATATCTGGAAGATTTGGAGACTCACCACATTTAGAGCTGATTTTATTTTATTGTAATAGAATTAGTTCCATATTTGCTTTTATTTATTTGGTATTTTATTTCCTGCATTTAGTATTGTATTTTCAAATTTTACATGGGATCTCTCTATATAAAGAGGTCGCCTTGCATTGTAAAAAAAAAAAAGAGTATTGAGATGAATGAAATTGTGTTTGAGTTTTCTCAGGGCCTAGATCCGGGTTAAGAGGTCGATATTCCGGTGAAGGAAAGGGTAGGGTTAGCCTTTGGTGAGAATCCTCAAAGTAGCCTAGTTATCCACTTTTCAGAAAAAAAAAAAAAAAAAAT
>JAEMOT010000445.1:178762-189108 GCA_019297695.1 Apostasia ramifera | reverse complement strand
ACAAATTGTCGATCAAAAGATATAGCAGCCATAACATTCTGAGATATGAAATCTTTTCTATTTTTATATCGATTTTGCTTGTGAACAGGTACTATGGCAGGAATATGTGTTCCGTCAATAGCACCTAGGATATCTTTGAAGTATGGGTAAAAATGTGAGTTATTTCGGATGTGTGGATGACATGGAGTGGTCGAATCTGGAAGTACAATGAAATCATCTTTCAAAGTCAGGACTCCTTGTAGGACTTGTCTGAAATTACGACTAACTGTTTCTAGTGAGTGTTGAAAAAATTCACAAACACTTCGGTAACTATCGGCTTGCGCAATAACCCGCAAAAATACTGCTAACTACTCTGCTGCTGGCATATACCGAGTATCTCTTAAGACACCACGGTCTGCTAGTAAGTCTCTCAGGCCAACAAATGCTTGTGCAGGCATGCGAAAACAGTTGTATGCTCGCACATCATGCCCATTTAAGATCTCATGAATGTATAATTTACCGGGGTATGGTCTATCGTACATAACTCGAGAAACTTGTACATTAGATTGGTCTAACTCAGTAAACTCAGAAATAAATTCCAGTAATGCTGCCTCTTCATCTAAGCATGTGATGAGGTTAGCAACCTCATTGCCATAAAATTTGCTAATGTCCATCTGTAGCATATTATAATATTCCATTACCAAATTACGAATACAGAAACATCTAATTATTTCAACATCTTTCAAAGTATAACGAGACAATATTACAAACGTTGAGGGTACAGAATAAAACAACATTACTACTACAACGCTAAACAATAGTACAACAACCTCAAAACAACTGTCCGTAGTAACTTTGGAGATAAAACAAGTTAAATACTCATTCTTACACTAGAAAGTGGGGGGAGGATCAAATGATGGGTTTGGTCGGTCAGTAAATATTGGCATTCGGCCAAATCGAGTATGTCGGGAAACAGTTGCACCAATCCAGGTTTCTAACCGACTCCCTTCTAGTATCATGAACACTGTGATATTGTTAGGAGTTTCATTTAATGCATCTATCATTGCACACAGTGCGGTGTCTGTTAAATTTTGCATACATCTTAACTTTTTCATCGCGTCTTTCATAGTATAAGGCATTGCGCGTTGCATTGCATGCAACGCAATATTTGTTTTGTTTCTTGCCTCAGAAAGTAAGCACTCTGCATCTTCTTTTGTAAAACTTTTTTTACGTCGCCTACGTTCTTTGCCGGTTTCGGCTACACGCTTACCTCCACTCCCTAAGGAAGGTTCACATGTTACATCATTATCCTCAACGAAAACGTAGTTCTCAGCAAAACTAAATCAGAGGGGATGGAGTCACATACAAAATACATTATAATGTCAGCTTCATGTCAGCAATGAACCTGTGCAAATAAACAGCACAGCACAGGACCAATCAAAGAAGAACAACACCAAACAAAGAAGTACAAGGGGATCCACAAAAGAAAAAAAGGATGGACAATTGCACAACCATTGCAGCAGGTATGAAGTTAAAATCAAAAAAAAAATATTACAATGGATACCATGAATTCCAAGCAGAAGACAGAACCCAAACAAAAAGAAAACACAAAATCATTATAACAAACAGTGAAAAATAGCACAAAACCGAGAATATCAAACAGCACAGCACCAAGGAAATCATATGGAATAATCATGCAGCAGGTAAGATATGAAAAATAAAAACTCAAAAGAATGGGCAGCAGGAAATTCCAGACAGAACACCAAATAATAACCCCACAAATCAGTAAACCAGATAGGAAAACAGTGGAAAACAGCACAGAAACGCAGGCACGAAGATGTAGTCCAGCAACCTCAAAAAAAAAAAAAACCAAATCACAACATCAAGGGGGAAACAGTGCAAAACAGCAGCAAACCGAGAATGACTTCAACAATAAAGACCACCAAGAAAAGCATATGTAATGACAATGCAGCAGATAAGAAATGAAAAAATAAAAATAAAAAATATGGCAGTAGGAATTTCAGACAGAACACAAAAGAAATATCCCACAAAGGATCACTAAACCAGATAGGAGAAACAGTGAAAAACAGCACAGAACCGCAGGATTGAAGTGCCATGACAGCAGGTATGAAATTAAAAATAGAGGGGGTATAAACAACACAGCACAACACCAAATCAAAGAAGAACAGCACCAAACAAATGTTTACTTAAGACAGTGTTGGGCTCAGAAATTTCTACATCGGCTAAGGTAACTTGGATCGGCAAAAAGGGAAATATTTTGATGTTTACCTCTCCACCTGGATACCAAGGATAACGGACACATAACATGAAATCACTTTGAGATTAATCAGACCTCCAAATTTTTCTTTCTTTTGATCAGAAAATTCATCACTGCCCATATTTTGAAAGTGGTGTAAGAACAAGTGTAATATCTGAGCAAACAAGTATTGTATCTGTTCATATACGAATTATATCTTAACTGTAGCAGAACATAAATATTAATTGGGAATAAAGAAAAAATATACTTACTAGAAAGCCGGTAGAGCAAAGCAAGTAGAAAAGAATGCTGAAACTTGGAAGCACAAGTGAGATAACCATCCAATTTCAGCAATAAATAGGAAATCAAGGGCAGAACAGGCCGAAAAAACAGCCAAAGGATGATGAACATAATTTGGAACAACATAGTGGAGGTAAGAGCTCTCATTTTAAACAATGACAAAAGAGAAACATGGCATAAATTATGAAGTAACATGGCAATGAATCATATTACATGGGTTACATAAGACAAAGTCCACCTAATAAGCATGGTAACATACCTATGTCTCATAGCAAGAATAGTAGCAAAATAATAATCAATAAAATTGATTAATAATGACATGAGACAAAGCCAGATCATCACACCAAACAAGCATCACTCAACCCTCACAAAAACAGAGGGAAAATTCGTAGGTGAACAGCAGAGAACCAAGGAATGCAGAGCATTGCAACAACCCAAAAAAAAAAAATGGACAACTGCACAGCAATTGCAGCTGGTATGAAGTAAAAAAAAAAAAATTGTTAGAATGGATAGCATGAATTTCAGGCAGAACACAGAGAAAAAAAAAATCAAGGAGGAAACAGTGTAAAACAGCAGAAAATCAAGAATGACAAACAGCACAGCACCAAGAAAAGCAGCATGGAACGACTATGCAGCAGGTAAGATTTAAAAAAAAAATTAGGGCACAAACTCGCTCCAGGCATAGAACAGGAAAACGAAAAACAGCACAGAATCAAGAAGATCTGAGAGTAGAGAAGGCAGATCTGCCATTTACCTGAACAAAAACAAATACAACCAGAAACACTCGCATCAGCCAAGCCAGAAGGCCGTCGCTGCCGGAGAGGCTCTGCGCCGGCCTGGGTATCAGAGCAGAACTTCTCCGCCGTCGCCGCGCCTGGAGCGATGCCATCATCCAGCAGCTAGGTAGCGCGAAAAAACCCAACCGCTCGCGCAGGAATCGCGCGCGACAGCGAGCGCAGGTCCGCCGTCTCCGCCCTTAACCCCGGATCTCGGCTGGGGTAGCTAACCCCGGGGTTAGGCGGGGTAAGGGCAGGCCGCTGGGTTTATTAACCCAGGGATAAGGGTAACGCGTTATAACGCGTTTGGTGGGTTAGCTGGGTTAACTTGAGTTAACCCAGCTAACCCACCTATCCAAACGGCCCCTTAGAAACTTTATATAACGTAAAAGATATTTAACCTCCAACAAAAATAAGTATCAACAAGCGATGACGGAGTATAGCTCGATACTCAATAAACGAAAGCAATTGATCAAAGCTTGATATCAAAGTGACCAATAAGAAATCTTGTGCGTAATCAACAGTAAGATAGCAGAGCACCAATTTGGAATGTGACGGAAGTGACAAGTCTACATGTAACTGAATTGCAACATAATCATAAAAGCAAGTAGTCAAAGAAAATTGAAGCTTAAGAGAGGCGACCACTTTTGATAATACAATTGTAAGCACCTTACTAGAGCACAAAGATGAAATTTTATCATGCTCCTGAGTCAATGAACAAGGAATTGGTGGAGAGCCCACTTGATGAAAAATATAAGCTTGAAGACATAGCTTGATAGTAAGATGTATAAAAAATGTATATATAAAATTATATTTATTGCTGGCAGAATACTTAAGCCACCTAAACAAATAGGCAAAGCAGCTACCACTACTTTAAAGGCTTATGTTGACCTAAATTGATCTAAGATTAGTGATAATTAGAAAATTATGCACAATGGGTTTAAATTATAAATACAATTACAAAACCTAATAAGGTTGACTCCAAGAATGGCCCACATTTTGATCATATAAATAAATATCTAACAAAAAATTAAAATGGAATATGAGGAGGGAGAGTTCATCTAGAAACTCTAGTCCCATCAGAATTAATTATATACTATTTTGTAGCATATAAAATCAAATCTCTAAAACACTATTTAATGAAGAATTTATTCCAGAAGCATTGTGTAGTAATATGTGATCAAGTTATAATATTCCTTATATAAATTTCACATAAAATATGAAATTAAGAAATGATAGGTGCATATATTAACATATATATCTCAAGTTTTGGAGACACGCTTTAAACTCGTGAGACTATCAGATCCAAAATGCTAAATAATGTCTATGGGATAAGACCACTGTAACATCCCGAAAATTTAGATTTTTATGTATATTATAGATTAAAATTGTATGTACAAATTTGGATGATAAATGATATTTACGGTATTTTGATATAGAAAATATAGAAGAAATTTTGGGTGATACATTTAATTTATTTGATCTCTAAAAATGACGTAGAAAATGTGATAAAAGAAATATTTGATCTAAAAATAATTTTTGTAAGATCTAGTATTTATTTGAAAATATTAAGAGAAATATTAGGAAATTCTTTTTTAAATTTAAATTTGAATTTATTTAATATCTCATAATTTATTTGAATATTTATTGATTTGAAATTCTCATGAAGATATTTATCAAAATTGGAGATATTTAAGGGATATGATTATGGGATAAAGGATGATTTGTTATCATTATTTAAATTTTGAATTTATGAAATTTAATTATCCCTTAATTTTAGCCTTGAAAGAAATACCAAATTTACTCTTAGATTGAGTTATTAGAGGAAATAATATTTTCCTCCTCTCACACATCGATTCATCTCTCTCCCAATTCGTAACCGCCGGCCTTAGCCCTCTCTTTGGCCGAAAATGAGAAGAAGAGAGAGAAAAAGAAAAGAAAGATGATAGAAAGAGAAAAGAGAAGAGAAAATTAGAGATCCGAGGCATCACAACCTTTCTCCTTCGAATCGGTAACCACGGAAGAAGGATTTCAAAGATTTGGATGAGAAGGCGAAAGGAAAAAGGAGGAAGAAAAAAGAGATATTTTTATGATTCCTTGAGGTAGTAGATTTCTCTAACTATTAGGGCTTAAATTAATCAAAAATAAGAATTCGCATAATTTGATTTATAATAATTTGACAATGATTGAATAAATTTAATATTTAATTATTTGTGAAATTTTATTTTATTGTATTGCTGATATTTTCTTCATATTTATGGCTGTAAATTTCGTTTATGGGCTTAAAATTTCTTATTAGAGAAATTTGTTTAGATATACACACGATTGTATATTGCTCTAATATTTCTGTTTTGGATCTGCGAATTGTAGCATCAGTTTGGAGTATCAAACGATCTCGGATTTTAATGAAAATCGGTGATGAGTTAGATCTTGAAGTTACCTACAACTTTTGTGAAGGAAATTTTGATTAAGTCTGAATACAAAGTATGATTTCGGTGTCATTAGTAAAATCTAACAGAAATTTGGATTTTCTGACCGAGTTTAGTTCATAGGGGATTTGGTGTATCAAATGAATTCGGATTGATATGAAATTTTATATGAAGATAGAGGACACATTATATTACAACTTTTATATATAAATCTTCCTTTAAAAAGTTCATTTTGGATGAGATTTTGCTAGAGGAACTTTGCATAAAAATCTGTATTTGAAAGAGTTTATTATCACATGTAAATTAAATGGAGATTTCATAAGTTAAATGATTGCTATTAAATGTGAATTTGGAGATTATTAGATTATTTGATTATTTATCATATTTATATAGTCTTTTATTAATTAGCCTAGAAATATATATTTTATTATTAGAAGTCCAAACAATTGAGTTACTTTGGCAGAGGTACTAGTTATTATATTTAAAAGAATTTGACTTATGAAAATGATTTCGAGTGCTATGAGACATTGAGGATTGATGATTTAATTAATCTCTGATAAATTAGAGTTTAAAACTTAAGCTAAATAGATTTATTGATAGATGCTTTGATTCGAATAGTGATGATATTTTTATAACCATAGAATATAAATGTAAAATTTAGAGTTGATCATGATTCAATTTGATTTATTTTAATATGAGGCTCAAATGTAGATTATAATTATATTATTAGCTCTAATCATATTCTGATCAAACTTTAATTGAGGTTTCACAAATTATATGTGGAGAGTTCATGATCTTTATTAATTTAGATTGAAATATTTTTGAAGATATTATGATTAATTATTTTTATTAGTAATTACTGGATTATTATAGAAATTTGATTCAAATAGGAGAGATAACTTAAAATTAAATCATCGATGTTATGATGTACAAGGTGGATTATGACAGTTGAATAATATATAGTGCATGTAAATTATTATAAATTAATTGCTGACTTTATTTATTTATTCAATTATGAGATAAATATGTTATACAATGATATGCTTATTTTCCTTGATTGTGACACCTATGAAAGGGCAAATGTACGACTTATCATCACATTCAATGTGAATATACTGACTTATATTTGTGACACCTACGGGAGGGCAAGTGTATGGACTTGTCGTCACATTCGATGAGAATATATTGACTTATATTTGTGATACCTACGGGAGGATAAGTGTACGAATTTATCGTCACATTCAATGTGAATATATTGACTTGTGATTGTGACACCTACGAGAGAGCAAGTGTACGGACTTGTCGTCACATTCGTTGAGAATACGTTGACTTGTGTTTGTGACACTTACGGGAGGGCAAGTGTACGGACTTGTCGTCACATTCAAAAAAAATAATATAATATTTAGGCAAGTGTATGAGCTTGATATGTGACTAAATTTAAAATCAAGATTTTAAAGGCGACAATGGATTAAAAGTTAAGTGTGATTTCTGTGGGATTACGCACCTGCCTTAGCTCGAGCATATGACATATAGGCGCGACGGCGTCCATTGCCATTTTGGGCTAGGGAGTGAAAACTCCCAAAACTGATTGAGGACCTCATATTTTGCCATTATGAGCTATAGCCTATGGGGCCAGGGGATGACGATCCCCAAATGTGTAAAAGGCAGCTGAGGCGTAGTACTAGAAATCACGGGCCCAAAAGAGTAAAATAAAATTAATTAAACATGAACTTGCTCGTTAATCATATTTTTATATTTATTCTGTTCTCAAGTGTACATTATAATTATTAGGCTAATCATATTGCACTTGTTTATATTTTGTATTCGTATTGTGCTAATTATCTATCATGCATTTATACTGTTTAATTGTTCATAAGAAACTCATAATACACATGCTCATTTATTTGATAGAATTCATGTTATAAATTCTTATTTGATATCTTCTGTTATATAATTTAACTACGCATAATTATCAGTCATTGCTATCATGCTATTTATTTATTTGATATAAGTTCATGAATGTTGCTGTGTATGTATGTAATAATTCTCTTTCAATATCAAAATAATAAATTTGTGATCATGAAACCTTATTAATATTTTATGTAGCCCATAGCTAGTTGATATCTCCTACTGAGTCCTGTTGGTGGACTGACGTCATTTTCAGCACTATTTTTACAGGTTTAGCACAAGCATAAGAGGCATGAGTGAGAGACAATTAGAAGATTACTTTAGATTATTTGTGTTATAGATTTTATATTTATTTATAGTGTAATGTACTAATTGTATATTGAGAACATATTCATATTAAGATATAGTGGAATTATTTGAGGATAAAAAAAAAATTTGGGTAACCGCCGAGGTAAAAGCCGAGGTCGTTACAACCACAAAAATGAGATGTGCTTTAATGTGACGTTATATCATTGAAGCATTCATTTGATTTGAAAACTATAGACAAACTAATTAATTAAGTTGTTGCATGATTCAACATGCTTGAAGGAAATTAATGAAAGTGCAACTTGGTTGATGCATGATAAGCTTTTCTAAAGCTACTTTATTAGCAAATACCACCTTTGCCAACATTTGATCATGCAACTTTATTTATGACATCATTAAAACATTGTGTTTAATAAAAATTAATATGTATTCATCAGGCTAATAACTTATAATTAATATAAGGGTTAATATAATAGCAATTAGGTCACTCTAGTATCCTATGTGCAATTAGATCCCATTAATTTCTAATTAACTAAGTTGATCCTCTAGTAATTAGTTTGAGGTAATATACAAATAAATTCATTAGTATATATTAATAAAAAGACATAATATATAAATAATATTTTCTTTAATGAGTAGACTAATTTGATTAATTTAAAAATTATATCAATATATATGTTAGATGAATATAATGTTCAATATAATCTAGTAATTAGAGAAAAATATTCTTTATTGGGTACTATATTAATACCGAAAAATTTATTTATTCATTATCTCAAACTAAATGATTAATTTAATTAGTTTAAAAACCAGAGATATCCAGTTGTACATAAGCCTAAATTAGAGAGACATAATTATTATTAACCCTTAATAATTAATTTAGTTGCGCATAGTCTTTAGGTGGATGATGCATGATATTTTTTTTATTGAGAATTGTGTATAATGTAAAATGAAATTAGTTATCATATATATTAGAATATGTAAAGATATGAGACGAGTTAGTTATTATTAATTTGACATATATGTATAATATGAAATAAAATTAATTTTTTATTTTAAAATATGTATATATTATGAAATATAGTTAAAATTTAATATTAAAATACATATATGATATGATGCATTAAGTAAAAGTTAACGTAATTAATTTTAATTTTTTAAATAAACACAATTTTAATACTAATTATATATGATAATATTTTTTTTGAAATGATGTCCCACACCTTTCATTCAACCAAAGTAAAAGTATAAAAGTACATCAAATAAAGTACTTTAAAAGAAAGTAACAAAAATCATAGAAATAAAACATGTGTTAAATCAAATAAAATCTTCTAAACTAGCTGCATAAGCTATATAACCCATAGCTTCATTAACAATTAATACTTACTATATAAGAGAATTTACAAAAAAAAAAAAACAAACAAAGAAAAATATTATGTCTTTAACTAATTATTCTCCGTGAGCCCAGTCGTTGAGATCAATAATTTATGAATTTGACAATTATCTTAACATTGGAGCCAGTGAGTCTTCTTAAGTCAAACATCTCAGTGCTCAGTTGCTACTATTGTGGTAGCCTTCATTCCTTTTCAAGCTGCTATTATTTCTGTTGTGCGTACTGATTATGCATGATTATATATCATTTGCATTTAATACGTAATAAGATATTCTACTCATGTCGCATCATTGTCTTCATGTATTGATTCATTTACATTGATTTTTAATCATCTTCGAGGAAAGACATCCAGAAAGCCTCAGCCTCATCTCTCATCTTCAATCACTCTCCACTTATGTTAGCTTTTCCCTCACCTTTTTTTTGTGTACATAATAATTGCAAGGCAATAACTCTCTCTCTCTCTTTCACTCATTTTTGGATATTACCGAATCTCCATCTCCTCTTTTGTGCACATCAACATTAAGATTATGCTCGAATATTCATGTAGATCATGTGTTTAACTTCATCAACAGCTCTTGCTCTCATTTGTAATCAGAAAAAAAAAGTGATTTAATTGAATTTTAAATATTTTTAAAAAATATATATGATATGAAATAAAGTGAATTGATTATATTAAAAATTATATAAAATATGAAATAATGTGTTTGATGTAATTATTTAATATTAAAAGCTTAATCATAATTAAAATTAATCATGATTTTTATCCCACTCCGAAACAGGGCTATTAGATTGATCATAATTTGTAGAATTAAGAGACCATACCACTTCAACTTTAGTTCAAATCAATAATAATTCAAAGAAAAATTATTAAACTGGAGAAGCCCGTTAATTATAATTAGATTAGCCGATGAACACACGACATCTGCCCACACGGACTATCACGAGTGTCAAGCAAGAAACAACAAAAAAATGTTGGCATCAACTTAGATTTTTTTATT
>JAEMOT010000445.1:138804-176886 GCA_019297695.1 Apostasia ramifera | reverse complement strand
TTAATAAATAAGAAAATATATAAAATAAATTAAAGAGGGGGGGGAAATTGTACTTTTAGAGGGGGAGGGGGTGAGGCCCGGGGGGGTGCTTGTCAGGTGGAGGGCGGCATTAGCAGCTCCCTGTTGTTAGAACATGAGATCTACAGAGCATCAAGAGTTTCATCATTTGTGAACCTTCCTATCGGTGAGACAACCATGCAACATTATATTTTTTTTTTTAAATGGAGTTTAACTTTCTAAAGTTTTTGAAAAAAAAAGACAGATCTAGCAGTTTCCTCCTTTGTTTTTGATCACTTAGGACTAGTTAGCTTTAAGTGAAGCATTTGATCTTTCTCTGTTTATGTCAATAATTCATATCGAATAAAATCTCTAATTTTTCTAAAACTCGATTGAAGCCCAGTGTATTATAAAAAGCAAAGCAGATATATCAAATATAATAGTTATGATTCTCAGTGAGAATCATGCAAAAATCAGATGGAACAGGTATACTTTCATTTTATTCTATATCAATTATATATATAAGTTGAAAAAATTATTATTATTATTATTATTATTATTATTATTATTTTTAACGAAATCTTTAAATCACAAAATGACAAATTTAAAATTTTCCCAATTTTGCATCTTTAAAACCCACTCCCTCTCCGTCTGAATCTTTGGCCTCTTCCCCCCACTCTCAAATGTCTATCATCTACTCCACATCTCCCAAGCACTGCGCCGACAAGGAGATCACCCTCCCCCTCAAGAAGCTCAATAAGAAGCTCCTCTGGCTCATCTCCACCTTCCTCTCCTCCGTCTTCCTTCTCTGCTTCCTCATCTTCCTCATACTCCGCCCCTCCAAGCCCATCTTCTCCCTCGCAGCCACCACCGTCTCCGACCTCACCCTCTCCAACTCCACCATTCAGGCCACCTTCGTCTCCCACAACCCCAACACCCGCGTCGCCGTCTTCTACGATAATCTTCGCGCCTACGCGATCTACAGGGGCCAGCACATCACCGGCGACGCCGAGCTGCCGCCCTTCTACCAGGGCCACGGCGACACCAATCTTCTTTCCGCTTCCCTCGCCGTCGCCGCCGTCCCGGTAAAGCCGTCGCTCGGCTACGAGGCTAGTCGGGACCGGACCGCCGGGAAGCTCCTGCTCCGGCTCCGGCTAGAGGGGCGGCTTCGGTGGAAAGTGGGGAACTGGGTCTCCGGCGGGTACGGCTTGGAGGTGGATTGCATCGCCGTTGTAGGATATGTCGCCGGCGACGGCGCGCCGGCTGTGCACATGGCGTCGGCGGAGGGGACGCAGTGTTCTACCAGTGTTTGATGGCGAGCGGTATCTGCTTTTAGTTAATTACCGGTGGTTACAAAACTACCAGTATATTCAGTGCCATGCTAGGGTTTACCTCAACTCAAAATAAAAATAAAAATGATAATAAAAAAAATCACTTCCTTTTTATGTTTTATTTATTATTCAAGTAAATTAAAATTATATCTTAATTTTTAAATTAATTTTTCCTATATATATTACTTAATTACACTCAAAATTTTTAAAATATTATAATTTTTAATAACAAACATTGATAATGGTAGTGTCCTTCTATTTCAGTGAAGAATAAGCTTACATAAATATAGACGGTCTTAAATTTGAACTACACTTTTATCATAATTTTCAAATAAGGTTGCAAAAATTGTGATGTTTAACGGTAAATAAAAAAATAAATAGTGATATGCATGATTCAGGCAAAATTACAAAATATCATGATTTGACGTTGACTCAACGTCCACGCTAGTGTATAGTAATGACCATGGGCAAAATCAGTTGTGCACTACACGATTATGTTTAGCTCGAAACTAAAATAATCATGGCAAAAAAAAAATACAATTTTTTATAATTATTTTAACGCTTTTGTAAGTCATATAAAGCACATGATGGGTGTGCAAAACAATGAGCTATGTGCATCACATAAAAGGTTAAAATGTGAATCATATATATGATTTATAAAATAATAAATTTTTTATAAGCTCTGTGTAACACAAATAAGATTGTATATATGTAACATAAATATAAACTCCTTATATAGATTTTCTTTTATACAACCAACTTTATAGAATTACTCTATCTTCAATGGAAATGAAATGTTACTACATGGTGTAACCCTATATAATACAAACATGATCATACATTTAAAAATTAATGATTTGTAGCCAAAATTATCATTAATCCATTAATTTATCAATATTTGGGATCAATTCAAGTTTGAAAATTTTGATTTGTTTCCTATTTCTTATAAGTGTTGACACCGAAAATCTGTCAAAGGCCAAAGAAGTTTTTTTACGTGGAAGTCGATTAAGTGTGGTTTTCCACGGCGCCAATTTATCAGCGGCTTTCAAGAACTTTACTAGATTACAATGTCTTTTTACAGAGAGTTAGGCTGTACAGGAGCGAAGGAGCGAAAGAGGGAGAGTCCAATGGATTTTTTTCTTCCTCATTACAATGACATTTTATAATGTAAGCTTGTCCTTGGATAATCACTTCAAAAAAATGGTCCAGATTAGTCACTTCAGAGGAATGACTTTCGTATCTGGCTTTACACTAATGATGACTGTAGGGTCAGGGTGCTATAGCCTTGCTTGTATAAGATGTATGGATTGAGCAGGCAGACCATAATTCTTAAAAGCAACATAGGGCCCTTAATTTGTCTTGCATGGATAGTTCGTTATGGGTACTTCGCCAAGGGTTGTTCATCGACGGTCTTTCAACTTGCGGTGGCCTTTAGCCCTGCGTCCGTTGCCGAATTTCCCTAATGCTCATGCTACGTAGGCCTTCACGTGTATGCTATAGATGTGCCGGTGCGAATTCAGATGCAATAATAAGATCACTTGTTATAGGAGACTTACCTTTCAAAAATAAATTTTTTAAAAGAATAAATTATAACATGTGGGTTGTTCTTGCAATATATTGCAAATTAATATATTGTAACATTTGAATTCGTTAATATATAAAAAAAAGAACATTTGAATTCGTTACAAAAAATTTCTGAAGTAAATTATATGTAAATTTCAGAAAGGTCCTTACATTAGTTTGCATTTGTCAATCGGTCCCAATCAATAGAAATCATGAATTTCATGTAATTAGTCAATTTCATTTTTTAAAAAGTAAATGTGGCCAACACTCTCAAGCATCCTCTTTTTTTCTCATATGAATCTCATAGTTTCCCTTTTATCGGTTTATGCAAGCTTCTAATTATTCATCTAATTAATTGGAAGAATAATTAAAAAGAGTTCTATTACGTATGTATCTCTAATGACTGATCAATTATAATATAAGAGTTTAATATATTAAATTATTCAATAAATTAAGTATTAATTTACTGGGTGGGCAGCGGCCTTCCTCCCTTACCCCCGCACACACACACTCTCTCTCTCCTAATCTTGGGGAGTAGGCGGAGGGCGGCGAGCGGCCTGCATGTCCCCCTCTACTCTCTCTCTCTCTCTCTCTCTCCTATATATATTTCTCTTCCTCCACTTTCTCTCTCTCGCTCTTACCTCTCTCTAACCTGCTCTTGTCGTGGAGAAGGAGGGGTCGGAGCTGCACCCCCCAACTTTCTCTTTCTCTTTCTCTCTTTCTTCTTAGGATAAGGCTGGTGAGGTGGCGGCGCCGCGCGAGGCGATAGCAACGCAAGTGAAAAAGTAATGATGCAGAATTTATAATAGCATAAATTTGAAAATTTAAATAAGTATTAAGAGTAAAATTGAAATTCTATTAATGATAATTGTGAAGGGATCATATTTGTAATATTAAGTAGACTGTAGGAACTTTTCAATAAATTTTAAAGACTATGAAAAAAACTTTTATATAAATATACTATAAAGCATAATTATTTTATCAAGAAGAATTTTATTTAAAGTAATCATCCTGTACTGCATCACAGGCTAATAGCAGCGGAAAATAGAAAAAAAAATCCTACAAACATAAAAAATATGTACATCATGAATCCATGATAGAAGTTAGTTTACTATACAGTACATATATTTAGATCAACAAATATGGTTTTGCTTAAAGCTCAATTTAACTTAAACTAAAAAAGTACGTACAAAAGATAAATCATATTACATTTTTATCAAGAATATTACAAAGATTAGAGGGAAGTGATAGTAATATCTCGTGATTTAAATATAGAAGTATTGTTCACTTTTGTTTTAGGGAATTTCGTGACTTGAGCAATTCCTAAGAGGTCATTTATCTCAGTACGACTCTAGCCTAAGTACGCTTAATTACAAAGTTTTCTATCATTAGCCTCACGATTTTTTCTTAAAAAACACCTCTACTGTTTGAGTCATGTTATCTACTTATACAGCTCAGTATCTTTTCTCCTTTTTGACATGGGATGATTTACTTTTATGCCTTTTTCACTGCTATTTATCGACTTTAAAAGCTACTAGAAGTCACACGTTGCTATATCACCCGTTGATTACTCCACCCTCTTCGGCCACGGAAGTCACAGGCCCACTAGCTTTCACCTGGTTCATCCTTGAACCACATCGTATTGTGGGAGGTCAACTTTGATAACATATAGTAATATCTCATGATAAAAAAATAGAGGTATTTTCCACTTTGACGTTAGAAAATTACGTGACTTAAGTACGTTCTAGGAGATCACTCATTCCAATACAATTTCAGCTCAAGTATACTTAACTATAAAGTTTTTCATCATTAGCATTATAGTTTTATCCCAAAAGGTGCTTTTATCATTTGAGATCACATTACCTACTTATATAGCATAGGATCTTCTCCTTTTTTTAATATGAGATAATTTATTTTTGTGCTCTTCTTACTACTATTTATCGGCTTAAAAACTTTCTCACTTTGCCTCAGTGATTTCTTTCTCTTAGTACATCATCCAGCGATCATTCCCCGTCTTCTTTAGCTACGGGCATATATCACAGTAACATACTTCTATCCAAGCAAAAATCTTCCCTCAAGCAAAATGTGCTAAAAAATTAGTAGCACTTTTGATATTCTAAAGTACAAAAGATAGTTTTCATTCACAGAGAAATAAAACCAATGGGAAGTAAGACTTAGTTTATTATAAGAGCTACCAGCTCTTTCACAAGGTACACTAAAATAACATAGAGCACAATCAAAATATTACACACAATACTTACTCTAGTTGCTCAAATTGAGCATTTATTTCAGTCCCAATCAATGTTTTAAAAATCGGACCGGACCGGCCGGTTCAACCGGTCGAACTGTATGTGAACCGGTCAGCCAACCGGTCCGATTTAATTTTATAACCGGATTCGCTTAAAACCGGTCAGAACCGGTGTAAACCGCAGTTCAACCGGTGAACCGGTACGGTTAGACCGGTTGAGTTTAAAATTAAAAAAAAAAAATTTTAAACCCTAGGTCCCTAACTCAGCCTTCGTTCTGCGGCCTCTACTCACGCGACAGCCACGAACTCGCGATTCTCCTTACCTCGCACTCTTCTCTCCAGCCCCCATCCTCTCGGAATGATTTAGTATTTTAGTGATATGAAATGATGAAATGATTTAGTATTTTAATATTTACAAATTAAGCATACTATTTATTCAGATCTTTTAATGATATACTAAATATATTCAGATTTTGTTGGGTTATTGTTATTTCGATTTGCTTGAAATTATTTTTTGGGTTATTGACATAAGATATTATTTGTTAAATTCAATTATTAAACATTCATTTTATGTCTAATTGTTGTATTGATGTATGAATAATATACATCTTAACTATGTTTATATTATATTTTATTAATTTTTTTAATTTTTACTTCATCCAGGTTCGATCCCGGTTCGACCCCAGTTCGACCATTGAGCCTTGAACCTTTCAGTCTAGCGGTTCTGAAGCCGGTCCGGTTTTCAAAACCTTGGTCCCAACGCTAAATCGACGTCTTTGGTCACTCAAATCTGATGTTGATATTATACTTTGTTATAGATGTCATTACAAAAGTCCATTGATACAAATGTGAACAAACCCTGTTTGGCGCGAGGACCAAATCAGGACCAAAGTGATAATAATTTAAAAAATAATAATAATAATAATAAATAAAATTTTTTAATTATTCTACACAAATTTTAATATAAAAAAATATTATTTTACTTCACATACTCAAATTTTTTTAATAAAAATATATATTTTATTTCACATTCTAGACTAAAATATTCGAATTGAGTATTTTGATCTAAGATGTAAAATAAAATTAATTTTTTTATTGAAAATTACTGAGTATGTGAAGTAAAATAATATTTTTTTATATTAGAATTTGTGTAGAATGATTAAAAATTTTTATTTATGATTATTATTGTTGTTTTTTAAATTAGTATCATTTTGGTCCTGATTTAGTCCTCGCGCCAAACAGGGCCGCAACTTTTTTTTG
The DNA here is from genome assembly GCA_019297695.1 of Apostasia ramifera. Taxonomy (NCBI): domain Eukaryota; kingdom Viridiplantae; phylum Streptophyta; class Magnoliopsida; order Asparagales; family Orchidaceae; genus Apostasia; species Apostasia ramifera. Next base: position 170,487 of record JAEMOT010000445.1, on the reverse strand, counting down.
TGTGTAGTTCTCAAACATAGCCTTTTGAATTGTCAAGTGTTGAAGCTCTTTTTAGATTGTCAAAATATTTTTGTTATTTTATAATTATATATTTAATTTAAATTTACATTTTATTAAAAAATTTAAAAAGATTAAATTAAATAAAAAATAATTAAAATATTAATGTCAATCTTAAAATATTTATTAAAATATTTTTAAAATTTTGAACTTACTTAATATTACTCTCAAATCTCAAGAATCTGATTAATATTTACTCAAAATAAAAATGTAGCATTTAGGTCTTTTTCATTCAAAATTATTTTTATTTGTATTCTTTTTAACTAATTTCATTAAATTTGATCATTAAATTATTATTTTAAAAAATTAAAATCATATTTAAATATTAAAAATTATTATTACATGCCAAGATATAGAAAATAAAAACTGAAGTTATAATGGTAATATTTATTTTAATTTTTAAAATAATAGTTTAACAATTAAACTTAACGAAATCAGTAACAAGATTCACATGAAAAAATATTTTAGGCAGAAAATCCAGATAATATAGTTTTATTTTTATAAACTTATCTGTCATCAAAAGTTTACTTCACGAGAACCTCGAATTGAATTATCCCGAAACTTATTGTTCGGAAATTAATAAGTTAATATTTACATATCAGAATTACTTGGCTTTCTGATGTTACATACATGTGTGCATGCCTACTTAATAGCATGTTTCTCATTAATTAAGATTTTTTATTTAATTTAGTTTTCAATTTTTGTTTCTTTAGATTAATTTTTCAGACCTTCAAGTTTCCATGCCTATAATAATCAATCAAAGAAAAATATAAACTGTGGAATAAAAAAACTTCATGAACATGGTGAATCTGATTCCATTAAGAACTTTAATTGATCTCCACTACTTTTAATTTGTACTAGATTCTCTTGCAAGAAATAATTGACTATTCTAGTTCATCTTGTCTTAATATTCAGTAAATTTATAAAATATATATACATTATATACAATATTCTATGATTTTAATATAAAGGTATTGTCTGTTTTGACTTTAGAAAAATTGTGTGACTTAAGTGCTTCCGAGGAAGTCATCCATCCCAGTGCTACTCCAGCTCAAGCACGCTTAATTACGGAATTTTTCATCATTAGACTCACGGTTTTGCCCTAAAAGATACCTCTACTATTTGAGATCATGTTATCTACTTGTACAGCTCAAAATCTTTCCCCTTTTCGATGTGAGATAATTCATTCTCGTGCCCCTCTTGCTACTCATTATTCAGCCTAGAAGCCTGTCAGGAGCCGCACTTTACCTCAGTGATTTCTTTCTCTTAGGACATCACTCGACGATCACTCCCTTCCTCTTCGGCCACGAGCGTCACACTATACATACATATATATATATATATATATATATAATTTGAAAATTTAACAAATATTTTGACTTTCCCTTAGATCAATATGATGATCATGAACTCCACTTATATACATTATATATACGTATGTATGTATTTATGACTAAATTAATAATTTTCTGTGGGCTAGCAAGGTCAGATCTTTGATTTAACCATGGTTGGTGATAACTTTGAAGAAATAATCATTTTGTTTGTAATTTAAAAGATTTTGAGTGCATTGCATGCTGAAAACTTTGGAAAGCAATCAATTTGAGTAGAAAGAAATTTCAAAAGAAGCAACTTTTGGAAAATAAAGTAGCCAACTTACATCTGCAATAAAGAAATTCCACTAACCACCACTTTATGTAAATAAAGTTTGAGATATATGAGAGTTTCTTCACTAATGTATGCCATAGCATAATTATTTCTTTAAAAAAAACTTTATGCTATTGGTATAATATGGCTATAAATATTAAAAAAAAATAAGAGTAATTACATTTGATCATGTAAGGTAATTAGACTTCTATTATATATAAATTTATAAAATTAAAAATATTTTATCTAGGTCCTTCCTGCCTAAGAATTATTCCACATTGTCAATTTTGATGTTTAGTTTTATGTTTGTCTTTAAAAATAATTTTTAAGAAAAAAAATTATTATGGATACATATATTAGCTTAGCAGTGACATGTGACGTAATCCATGATCATAAAGAGCCTATATGTGACAATTTCTTAGTGAGAGGGATGCCGATAGGGTACTTTCTATTTTGTAGATCTGCGTAACGTAATGATTCAAAAAATTTAACTTCACATATTTTAGTGGACTAATTTGTAAATTTTCTGCAAACTATTGGGACCTAAAGTTTATTTCCATAGGAATTGAAGTCCCAGAGGTTGTTAAAGAACAGAGCAGATAAATGGGATAATAACTGCACAATTTTTCTCTGATTTGTCGATAGGCACTGTTTGGTAATAAGAAAAAAAGGAAGATTTGGTTGGAATTTTTAATGATTTTTGAAAAATATGTATGATGTGAAATAAAGTAAGTTGATTATATTAAAAATTGTGTATGATGTGAAATAAAGTTGATTGATTTATTGAGAATTGTGTTGGATGTGAAATAAAGTGATTGTTTAATGTTGGAATTTGTGTGAGATGAGATATAAAATAATTTTTTACATTTTTTTAAAATAAATTTAAGATTTTGGCCATAGGTAATTTTAGCCATAATTTTTAGTCCATTGCCAAACAGGGCCTTAGATCTGTCGGTGGAAGAAATTGTCTTCTTCTTCCTCCAACGGCGGCGGTGGCGGCGGCGGCAGGGGCGGCGGCGGTCAGATGTCGACGGCGCAGTCGGGCTGGCCGAGCAGCGGGGCCTGGCCTGAGATGCCCTTCCTCACCCCGACGAGCACGTCGCACTTCACGTACATTCTACTCCACCCGCTCCTGAACGGGCCGGGCCGGAACCTGGTCCGGCCCATAATCACCAGACGGAGCGCCACCACTCCGTACGCCTGATCCGTCGCGAGGCCGGCCGCCACTTCCTGCGACACCGGCACGACGTCGCCGCCCAGCACCGGCGAAACCACCAGCGTCCCGTCCTTGTCCTGGTCCAGCGGCGGCAGCGACGTCGGCGGGGTGATGGGCTGGTCGCGGTAGAAGACGTAGGCGCAGAGGCGGTCGTACTGCACGGTGGCGCGGTTGTTGGGGTTGCGGACGGCGACGGTGAACTGCATGGTGGTGGCGATGGCGGAGGCCGGGGCGGCGGCTACGGTGGCGTTGGAAAGGCGGTAGATGGCGGCGCTGAGGACGGTGAAGTGGGGGTGGGAGGGGCGGTAGACGAGGTAGAGGACGAGAGCGGTGACTCCGGCGAGGATTAGGAGGACGGCGATGGCGGAGCAGAGGATGCGGGCGGCGACGGCGCCCGGGGGGTAGCCGGAGGGGCTGCCTTCTTTCGCCATTAGCGGTGTAATTTAGTGGTTAGAGAGTATGGTAGCAGAGGATTGGGGATATAAAGGAAAAAAAAAAGAATAGAGTTGGTGAAAAATGGGAATATTTTGGTGGGGAATATTATTGATAAAATGGTAGGAAAAAAAGGAATTTTTATAATTTGTCATTAAAAAGCAATATATGTAGATAAAAAATTGTATATAAAGTATAAGATTACATGAAATTTTTAGGTTATAATAATTTTTCTTAGTGTGCATTCATGTTTCTTGTAGACGGTGCAAGTGAAAGAGATCTTACAAAAATTAACGTTTTCAATCTAAATTCAAGGTCATGGCATAGGGGGAAGCCGCGGTACCTTCTAGAGATAATGTGCAGCTTGATGTGCCTTTAGAGAAAACATCATTGGTTGAGGAGTTGTTGCTGATTGCGTTAATGTTTGAATAGAGATTATCATTAGTGCAGTACTTGTAGAACTACAACTAGAATCTCTTTCATTTCTTGCATAAAGGAGGTGAGAATTGGAGCTAATATATTGATATTCCCCCTAAGTTATATATCTTTCCTTAATTTGTTGAGAAGTAACTCATTGTTGAACCGAAGGAACCGTATTGCATGAGAACTGGCTGTCTTGCTAGAGGAAATCTATCGAATATGATTGAAGAAGCATGATGAGTAGCTCCATTAAAGCAGTAACTTAATTGGTTGTCCATTTGAAGGAGTACATTCCATAGGGTATTGATTGGATGGTGGTCATGTGTAATGACATTAAAACGCCGACTTTGAAATAATTTGGCAACAGTTAATTAAGTACATGTAGATTCTATGAATAAATAACCAACATGCATACATGATTAGAATTGACGTAAAAGATTTTGCATTGGCACATATCATTATCCGCACCCCTTGAGAAGAAGAAAGCATTCCTTTTATAGTAAACATTAATGATCCGTTTTTTTGCAACTCGGTTTGCTTCTCTCCTTTCTTTGAGCGTAGTCAATCCCTTCACGACTTTTAAATTTGTATTTCGATCTACTTCTTCAATATTCTCAAATTATTTTCATGAAAAAATTGTGAATCATTAACTTGATATTATTCACTTTGAAAATTGAATCAACCTTAATTATGTGCACAATTAAGATGGGACAAATTAATGTGGGCTTAGATCCAGCAAATTTCCCTGGTTTTGCCAACAGAGAAAGCTCATGCATGCATGCTGATGGGTACATATCACCTTCCATGCATGATTGATCCAACACATGCACTGCATAGTGACAATTACACACCTACATTTGTCTGCATGCAGAATTTGTGATCTAACTACTAAGCTGAAAAAATATTCACAAATTAAATATTTCTATGTTATGGCATAGTGAAAATGTTATAAATTAATTCGAGACCACCATGTAACCCTTGTCTTGGCTCGTGGGACCAAATTCCATCCGCAAGCTATTACTGTTGCAGAAACTAGAGTCGAAGCTTGAGAAGCGTAATTAATGAAATTATTTAAGTTATGATCAGTGAATAAGGTTGAAGGGAATCTGCGTCAAGATAATTTTGAGATTATCGTAGTAGATATCATGAGAGCAGTAGCAAGACTGCTCATGTTTTGTAGATTTTTTACTTTCCTTCGAAGAGCATATAGTTGCACATATGGTCAAAGATGTCGACAAGACAACAGATCATATTACCTTGATTATTTTTTTAAAAGGTGCCTGTTAAATAAAAAATCTGTCACATCACTCAACGCTTGGCAGATTTGGCTTAGCTAGCCCTCTAATAGGATACTCGAACTATATTTCCGAATAAATTTGAAAAACCCATTTGAGCTAAGGCTAGTGGCCGGCTGAACAGCCATGAGCTAGTTGAATGGGTTCATGATTGAATAAAATGACTTGCCAACGTCTCTTGACATATCATAGCCTTTTCTTACGTACGGTACAACAATCCCCTAGGAGCTGGAGGGAAGTGTTTGTCATTAATACTTAGATTGACAGATAGTTTGGATAAGACTTATCACTACCCACACTGCTTGGCCGTTTCATTATTAATGAGAGCTGCCTAACCACAACAAATCTCACCTACATCTTCCACTATAAATATCCTTACTTATAGTGTGAAAGAGGCTCCATGTTCTGACTTTCCAAGCTCTGATAAGTGTCTGGCAAGCACTGTTCATCTACTACTCAGCTCTGGTCTTCTAACTCTATTCAACAGGCCCTTTTCTACAGAGCCTCCTACAGCTTACTCAGATCCTCTTCCCATCCTAGCAGAGAAACTCAAGGAAAACTCCTCCTTCTTTTTCTGACTAAACACCTCATCACCTCTTAACTCTCTAATTTCTTATTTGAAATTTTTAGTCAAATAGTACTTGTTAGGATAAAGAAATATCCCACCAAATTAAGCTTGGTAATATCTTTTTAAGTGATAGATCATTTTATTTTTAATATATACTTTTTTATTTTAGTGCAATATATATAGACCACGATCAATTTTTAAATTATAAGTGTAACCTACGGTAAGTATATACCAATGAACGAGTACTTAAAATGCTATTTAAGTCAACATAATCATTTTTATTAATTCCAAATATAATTTATATTTTAGAAATGATAATATATATATGTCACTAAATTCATGTTAATATCATGAATCTTGTCATTTTGTAATAGTGTGGTCATATTAAGTAAATTGAGGCCAACACTTCATTTGAGCTACCAAGTAATGCAATATAATTGAACTACTGGGGCAAAGATTCACTGAACTTATTAGGACTTATATGTTCTATTGTAAAAATATTTATATTTATTTTTCTACCCCAAAGTTATTGTAAAATTTTTTTATATTTATTTTACGTACTTTTTACAAATAAAAATATTCAATAATTAGAATAAATTTATTTCACATATTACATATATTGTAATAAAAAATAATTAGGAAATACATTCACAATAAAGAACTCTTAGATTCTAAAACATACATAACATTACTCATATAAAATAATTGGAGTTATAAGATAATTTTTTTTCTCTACTCGTGTTGTTTTCCCCTTCATCCTTCTCAAATAGATTACCTTAGTTCCTTCTCGCACGCCAACCCTCGAACTGCATTATCTTCTACAGCCACTACCTCCTTCTTCCTCCCTTTGTCCTTCCTCACTGCCTATCCATTCAGCTATATATCCTCTATATATTCCACATGTTCGAAAAATAAAAATGTGAGAGTATTTTGGGTATTTTAGAAAAAAGATAATAAGAAAACTTGATGGGAGGACTTCCATTAAAATAGGCAAAAACTAATATCGGTATTCGTATGAAAGGATTTTGAATTTATTGATCTCCATGATACTCATGCTAGACCTTAAGGACCCAAATGAAATTTTGCATAATGTAGCCGCTATTGCTCTGATTTATAATCTTTTTAACTAGCTTGTTTCCTAAAAATATCAGATTTGAGATATCAAGTAAATAAGATTGAAAAGGGGAAGGAGTTTATTGAAATTGGTAAATTTGCAAATCAAATATTTGTTGGTGCCTAATTGCAAATTCTAAAAAAAAAAATTATTTCAGGCACTATAAATTTTCTGACTTTATTTATAAATTGTGATAATAGTATGTTTCAAACCTGAGATTTTTTAGTTTTTAGACAAGCTTTTTCCTCACTGGGAAATTAGAACACCCGGATTTGAAATAGTCTAGTTTAGTTAGGGAAAAGAATAATAATTTAAAAAATTTTATATATTTTTTAAAAATATATATAATATAAAATAAATTAAGTTAACTATATTAAAAATTATGTTGTATTAAAAACAGAATTATTGATTTATTTTTGAAAAGTTAATTGATTTATTAAAAATTATATTAAATATAAAATAAAGTAATTATTTAATATTAAAATTTTCATAAAATAAAATATAAAATAAATTTTTTATTTTTTAAATACAAATTTTTACCAAACACAACCGGGATGAAAAAACTAGAGTAATGTCTTCGAGTTTTTCTTCGCAATATTATCTGCAAATAAGCGTGTCAATTTTATATGTAAATTAAAACTCACTTGAAAACCACTCGCATATTGCTTGGCTCAAAATCTAATAGTTTTTTTTCTAACCTGTAGTTAGCTTACTTGAAAAATGAAAAAAAATCGATTCAACTTGTAATTTATTTGATATTAATATAAAACATACATATTTAAAATATTTTAAAATATATTTGAAAAAAATTTTATATAAGAAATAATTATATTAAATCAGTAAATATATTTATATTTAAAAAATTAGAGATCAAAATAGCTTGAACTAATACGATATGATCATAGCTCGTGGCTTTATTCAATAAACTGAAGTTGAACTCTATTTGAGTTAAATATTAATCTAAATGTTGAGCTAATAATATTGTAAAAATTGAACTAAATTATGAACTCAAATTGATTATTTTTTTACAAGAAAACGTGATTGTTTAGATTGTAAAGATTGTAAAGTCATTACAAGTGAATATTTGACTACCCAATATCGATTAATAGTTTTAGATTTTGAAATAAAGTGGTGGAATCTAAAAAATGAGAATAAATGTATATTTAAGAAGAATGTTCTAGAACTTGGGCAGTGAAATAATAATGGGAAAACTGATCTTATGTGGCTAATAGTTGCTAATTGTATTCATAAATTGGCAAAAAATGTGTTGGGAAACTTTAAAAGAATGATTTTAAATAATAAAAATACTTGATAGTAGAAAGATGTACAAAAAAAATTAAGGAGAAGATTTTTTATTATAAACAGCTTGTTTGGCTAAAGCTCAAAAATTGGCAAAATTATATTTTAATAATATTTTAAATTAATTATAAATTTTTATAATTTTATATATTTCACATCTAACACAAATTTCAATCTTAAAAATCAACTTTATTTCACATTTAACACAAATTTCAATATACCTCATTTGGTTCAAGGCAATTTTTTTCCCAACATAAATTTCAACTATAAAAATTAACTTTATTTTACATTCAATATAAATACGAATATTAGAATTTAAAGTATTTCATATTTTATGCACTTTCTAATATTAACATAATTTTATCTCCCATTAAATTTAAAAAATAAAATATTTTTTCTCTTATCCAAATAAAAGCTCGAACCAAACAAGACCTAAAATTATTTTTATTTTATATCCTACACACTTCTCAATATTAAAATAAATATTTCCCTATTAACTCTATAAAATAAAATATTTTTTTTCCGTACCTAAATTTAACACCCTACCAAACAAGCCCAAAGATTGATTTAAAAACAAGAATAAGGATAAGTAAGAGAAATATAAAGTGGCTCGATAAAAATTTAAGAAAGTAGTTGACAATACAAAGAATATGACTTTCGAGAATTTATATAAGAAGTTAGATACTAAATAAGAGAAAGACAAATATATAGTTTGACTAAGGCAAGAGATAAAAAAATTAAAGACTTAATTCAAATAATGTATTAAGGATGAAAATAATAAAGTACTTTTTATGAAAAACTATATCAAAGATAGATGAATGAGTTATTTTCAATAGATTTTTAATAAATATTATGAAAATAAAAGTGATCTTACTGAAATCAGTACCTTAAAATAAAATAAAAATTACTTTTTGTTGACATGAGATGTAAGGGATCCCAAGAAACACTGAAAAAAAGAGAGAGAGTCCCGAGAGACGGCGGCGCGCAGAGAGGTAAATCTGTTGGTGGAGAGAGAGAAAGAAACACCCAGAACAATACACAAAGGCTTAAGGTGGTTCAGGGAGGGGTTCCCCTACGTCCACCGGACGATCAGCTGAAGGATTTCACTATGGAAAAAGGATAATCGTAGAGGCTCATACAATACTTAGAAAGAAAGAAAGAGAGGGAGAGAGAGAGAGCTCCTCAGTTGGGGCTCTCATACAATGTGAACAAGGGGGACCAGAGAATTGTCTATGTTCTGGTAGTTGTTTTCCCTTCTCCACCACCTCTTTTGCTGAAAACTGTTCAAGGGTATTTGTAGGCGGTCGTACAGCTTTATCTTGTTTTTTCGAAAAAAAGAAGGTGAACAAACTCTGAGCTCGCGCCGCTTGTCGGCCGCTGGAGGGACCAAAAGCAACAAAAGAGGAGCATGATCTTTTAGTATTAGTGCGGCTTCTGGGGATCCGTAGTGGCTGAAGCATGTGGATCATTGATTTGTGAGTCTGAAAAAAGTGTCCTGTACGGGGAACGGCGCGGTCGAGCCACGCCGACTATGACAGGTACAATTGAGTAACATCGTCATCGATGTTAGCAGGGATGGTCCTGGCTCGTCGGGGATGAGGCTTAGTTGAACCCTCGCCGAGGTTTGACAGAAGTTTGAGATCTGCAAGAATAGATGAGTGAATTAGTAAATACATAAAGGCTAAATGCCACCTCGGCGCCACATGTACGGTAGGGATGCAGCGCTGGAACCACGTGTTAACACTCTTATATTCGATGTATTGGTAAAATTAAAGTCTGAAAAGCTTTAAAAAAGATAAAATATAGAAAAATAATAAGACCGGATAACATCTCATTAAATATTTGAAAGTGTTTGGGAGATGAAGGAATTTTTTAGTTTATTAGATTGTTTAATAATTTTAAAGACTAAAAAGATGCTAAATGAACGAAGAAAAAAAAAATATATTAGTACTTATTTTCAAGAATAAAGGTAATATACAGAATTATGCTAATTATAGAGAAATTAAATTAATGAGTCACACTTTAAAACTCTGAAAGATGGTTATTGAACATAGGTTGCACCATGATACCAAGATATTAGAGAATTAGTTTGATTTTATATTAAGTAGATCTACTATAGAAGCTATTCATTTATTAAGAAGTTTAATAAAAAGAGAAAGAAAAATTAGTATTTTATTTTTATTAATTTGAAAAAAACTTATGATAAAATTTTAAAGAAAGTACTTTAGAGAGTTTAAAAAGAAAAAAATTTGCATTACTTATATTTAAGTTATTAAAAATATATATAAAGGAACTGTTACTTGTGTTCGGACACTAAGGCTCAGTTTTAAGTCTAAATTTTTTATTTTAATTATAAAAATCTTGACTGAATATATCCAAGATGAGGTGCTTTAGTGTATGCATTTTATAAATGATATTACCATTATTGATAAAACTAAAGAGGGAGCTAAAGCGAAATTTAAGCTTTGAAGGATTATTTTAGAATATAAAGGTTTTCATCTCAGTAGATCAAAAACTGAATATGTAAAATATATATTTAGTCAAGAAAAAAATACTTACACTGGTGATGTGACAATTGATCATTAAATTATCAAGAAGAGTGAGCGCTTTAGATACTTTAGATCAATCCTACAAAATGATGATAAAATAAATAAGGATGTTATTAACTAGATCTAAGAAGGACGGATAAAATGAAAAAATACTTCTAGTATATTGTGCAATAAAAAAAATTTATTCAGACTTAAGAGTAAATTTTATAAAACTACAGTAAGGTCAACGAAGATATATGATGCTCAATACTGGCCTGCAAAAAAAGAAATATATAAATAAAATAAGTGTTATAAAAATGAGTATGCTAAGGTGAATGCGTGGATATATATTTAAAGATAGAGTGAGAAATGTGTATATCTACAAGAAAGTTGGTGCTGCATCAATTGAGAATAAATTTAGAAAAAGTTAATTTAAATGGTCTGTATATATAAATCATAGGCCGATTGAAGGTCCAGTTAGAAAAATTGAATTATTAGATTTTGCTCACAGATAAAGAGGAAGAAGGAGATCAAAAAAGACACACGATAAGAAATTATATGGAGTGATATTAAGACTTAGATAATTTTTTTTTAATTAATAGAATATAATAAAAATAAAATTAAGGCTATCATTGTATGAATTGATTTTTCAGTTCATGATCAGAAGAGGTAGACCAATCGTGTAACATATCCGGTAATGGATCAGGCTCCAGCGATTATCCCTTTCAAGATTTCGCTAAATCCCAAGTCTGTCCTTCCTCCTCCCTCATTCCCACTCCATCTCCCTCACGCCATTCGCGATAACAAATTCTTCGTCAAAATCACCAGAAGATCTACTTCTTCTCCTGCTAACCTTGAGAATGGCAACGACCATTACCGGCCTTCAGCGGCATCTCTGCTGTACTTGCCCCTCCTCTTTTCCCTCTCGTCTTCTCCCCATCAAAGCCCTAAAACCCAACGCGAATACATTCCGTTTTCTGCATTCCGACTTCCTCGGTTACCCATCCGGTTCTTTCGTCGATGTTTCTCCAATCCGAGCCGCCGAAGCCTCCGCGGGCACCGGAAATCTTGCCTTCCGCATGTCCTGGGATGGTCCGCTCTCTTCTGTCCGCCTTATTGTCCAAGGGAAGAACCTCGAGGTATCCACTCACGCTTTCTACCTGGTTCTGCATTTCCGAATTTCTCCCTTGTCGTTTGGCTGCTTGGCCAGTTGGCGGATTCGGTGAAGAAGTACGTTGAAGATAAGGTGGGAAAGGCCGTGCAGAAGCACTCCTACCTCGTGAGGGAGGTCGACGTCCGGCTTTCCGTTCGCGGTGGTGAGCTTGGGAGAGGCCCCAGAGTTCGCAGATGCGAGGTCAACGCTAATTTCTGGGCTGTTAACCTGATTTTATTTATCTGTGCTTGCAATTGACAGCCTTAAGATTGGAATCAGGTGACCCTTTTTACCAAGAAGCATGGTGTACTGCGTGCAGAGGAAGACGCAGAGTCGGTATATGGGAGTATAGACTTGGTTTCATCTATAATACAGAGAAAGTTGAGGAAGATTAAGGAGAAGGATTCAGATCATGGGCGGCATATGAAAGGGTTCAACCGCCTTAAGTTTCGGGATTCAGAGCTTGGGTTAGAGGAGGAAGAAGAGGAAGAGGAAGAGGAAGAGGAAGCTGCAGAGTCCTCTTCGAAGGAACTGGATAGTAACATCTTGGATGAGGTCCGTATTCCTATTTGTGTCTCTTATGGCTTATTTTATGAGAACATGTTTGAAATCTGAGATCTTTCTTTTTATAGGCTTGTTGTCTATCATATTCCATCTAGCTTCTAATGGTAACTGTCAGTTTTGATCAAGAATTGTGAATGGCTTTAGAATTTTAGGAGTAGTTGACATGACAACTTGAACTACTTGATAAGAATGATTCAACCCTGCGCTTCACGACGACGAAACGGAGTAGGATGGCCGGACCGTTTGACGGCACCGGACTGGATGGTCCAATCAGGCACCATAGCCTCACCGGATGGTCTGGCCACACCTGACCAAATCTTCCACCCCAAAACCAGTAGTTTTACGTTTCTAAAAAAATGTTAAAAAAGAAAACCAATAGCTGTCAATGTTTTCCTTCGCATCCTCTCCACCGACCAAACTTCAGATTTAGGTTATCGGAACTTATTTAAGACCTCCGGAGAAAACCATTTTGTCTACAACATTTTCATCATTCATCTTCCTTTCACAGACGGAAACACATTCGGAGAAAATCTCATACGCTTTGCTACATGCATCATAAATTACACTTTGCTCGTCGTTCCATCTACCCTTCCGATGAGAGGCTCTCAAAGGCTTACACAACTGCTATTTATAGAAAAAATAAAACTTCAACAAAAAATTTCAAAATAAAATCCAATGAACTTATAAAGTAAATACATGTCACCAATTTCTTTGAAACGGCTCACCTAATTATAAACTCAGTCAATCAACATGTCATGTCTAGCAATCACATGACAATTGGAAATAATAGTAAATAACATAAACATATAAAATCATAATAAAAAATATTAATGAGTTGGTAGTTAGTGCGATTAACATGAGGGATATGAAACAGAACTAAAAGAAACAAACTCGTTTTAAATGAAAGCAAAATAATATAATGTTATCTATAGTTTACGAAAAGAGGACTTACATCTCAGTTAAGAGATGATGAAACAAAGATCAACATTCATAATATCACTAAACAGGCTGCACTTAAATAGTTGAGAAAAGTAGCATATGACACAACAAATAAGTAAACAAAAACATGCAAATAATTTAAATGTTCTATAGATACTTTGCACAAAACATCTAATGCACATGACACTAACTAGAGGAGCCAAGCTCAGAGAAAATCAGAATTCGTAGAGCTGTTTTATAGTTTGTCTTAAATAAATTTTGTAGTGTCATCTACAATTACATAAAAATTTGAGAAAGGCAGAATATGATTCTAGAAAATCAAAACATCAAGTGACTAATATCATCCCAGTCGACAAATTTCATATTCTACCAAGATGTGAATAAAATACTGAATTTATAACATTTAAATAAAATTTTCACAATTCTACTCGTTACAGGTGCGGTGTATCACGAACCTACAAGAAGGCTTTACCTTTTCGGTTGTTGCACACTAGGTGTATCGACTTCCTTGTTCCCAAATATCATAGAGATCGTTGAGAGCGAGGAAGTTGACAAAATCTAAAGGGTTTCTCGCCCTTCTTGTCTTCTTGGAACATGGGGCAATTGAAGTCGCCTCCAACCATTACTGGGACAGAATCTTGAAGCGATGTAGAGATAGAGCTCTAGATTTTACATCTTGGTGTAGTCTTTCTCGACATAGATGACACCATCTGCGTACTTAATTTTATCTGCGACCAGGGCCTCCGCTTTGACAACTTTCTTGTGGGATATGAAAACCTGGAAGCAGATAATGTGGATTAGCTTAAAACTATGATACCCCCAGACTTACCTATAGAAGGGACCTCTAGGTAGTCCCACTAACATCCTGTTTACTAGGTCGAGAAACAAGGATACTCAATCCACTCGTTTCATGCAAATCTTTAAGCTCTCTATCCTAGTGTTTCTTTACGTTTTCCTCTCTTTCGCTTGCTACATTGAGAACATGCTTGAGAGGGTTATCTAGCAAAGTCCCCGAATTAATGTCTTTTTTATTTCGCATAGCTTGTTTGTTGGCTTCCCACTCCATATTCAATTCATCTTGGGAATCTACCATAATTGACTCATCCCCCAAATCGTTGTTCAGTTTGGAGAAAACACCCCCTGATTCTAAGTTTGGGTCTTTGAGTGCTTGTAGCAAAACCACAAATGGATTGGAGACATTAGTTGTTCAGAGGTTGTGGAACTTTCGGTATAGCTAAAACTCCTCCATTATCTACTCTATTCACTGTTCTGTTTGCCTTGAATTCATTGCACTGGGGTTGCAAATTGGTCACAATGCCTTCCAGCATTGCAACCTTCTGAGACAATGGGCTGTCCGACACCTTCTTCACCTAGTTGTAGTTTGTGAGGTTCCGGGACAGCTTATTGTTTATCGTTGCCAACTCCTATAGAAGTCACAGTTTAATTCCCAATCCTCACTTTTGCTAAGCTGATAGATGAAGCAATCCCTTCTGGCTTCTAGGACTTGAAAGTGTTTAAAATGACTCCACCTCTTATGGAGCTCCGATTATAAGAGAGGGAATGATAGTCGTCTCCCAAGGAGTCTCACAACAAGGGCGTTGGAAAAGGTCACTTCCACGTGTTTAATCCCTCTATGCTTAACTCCACCTTTTTCGTAACGAACAGTTCCTTAGCCGACAAACTAAGGGACACTGTATTGCCAATAGTGGACGGCGCTTGCTGTCCCCCCTTCTCCACTGACCTCCCTTTCCGCTCATCCACCACTAGGGAGAGCCGCCGCTCCCCCCTTTCTCTTTTCCTATCATTGGGATTGGGAAAGAAACCCTGATGAGTTGTTGAGGATGAACCAAAACTCTCTCGCTTCTTCTTGTTTGATGTTGGAGGACATGTCGGTCACGATAAGCTTGAATGCGGCCAGAGAAGTGCGAAAGAACCTTCAATTCAAATGTTTATAGGCAAAACCTAAGTTAATGATGTAAATACATCCTAGAATAACTTTTCTAGCTAGAACTGCCAAGCAAAATTGATGTCCAAGGGGAATTTTTTTTTGGCTTTTGGGGTATCCCTCCCATCCTCCCTTCTACTCTAACAAATTATAATACTCTTACTCTACTCTCCTTGTGACACTGTGATAAATACTGGTAGATTTCTCTTCTGCCCACTAGGTTGATGTTGCCTCCCAGACGATTTACTCTACATGGGATCAATGTCATCATCCGCATTGACAAATTTCCTTGTTTGCCATGAGCTCTCATATTCAATTCAAGCTTGTGTACTCTAACTTCATAATAGTAAAATGGCAACTTAATGGTCCTCGATGTATTTAAAAATGATTTCTTATTTAAACTTAGGCATATGGCCTCTTTGCAAATATACACATTATTGAGATGGCTTGTTTCTATCCTATGAAAATTTCCCAATTAGATACTAATTCTAAATCCTAGATCAATGTATGTTATGTTTTGTGTCTAGGTGTAGTGTCCCCAGTGAGTAGAGGTGCAACTTGGATCAGTTTGGTTCGATTCCATGAGGAATCAGAACCAAATCGATTAGACTAGGTTCCATAGTTTTAGGAATTGGAACCAAATTGAATTCACTAGACCTGAATCAAATTTCGGTTCGGGTCCAGTTCGATTTTGGTTCCAAGCTTAAAGCATGATTGCGCACAATACTACTATAAAAAATATAATAACAAAGAACCAAAAATCAAATAATTTCTCATGATCAAATCAAACTCAAGTTATAATTATAACTTTTAATCTTGAATTTATTACAATTACACAAAAATAGTCACTATCCACCTTTATGTTAAAGACCATAACGAAATAACTATACAACATAAATATAGTCAACAGTTAATCTGGTTTAGGTTGGTTCCAGTTTATCTGAACAATAGAATCAAGAACCGACTCGAATCATTCGGTTCTAGTACATTTGGAATTGTACTTCAACCGAACTAAATTATAATCGAACCAAATTAATCAGTTTGGCTTGGCTTTTGGTTAGTTTTCAATTCTTCAAGTATAATTGCGCGACACTACCAGTGAGTATGTTTTTTTTAATATGTTGCTGAATACTATAAATTTTGATTACGTTATGGCTATAGTTTAATTTATTTTGCATTAGTTTAGCCACTTTTTTGTCTAGAATTCTGAATTGTGCTTGTTCTAAATTTCAGTCTTGTTACTGCCCAAGGACTTAGCCTTAATTTGGCATGAACCTTGTTAAATCTTTACATTATCATGTGTTCTTTCAATTTTATTTGCATTGATTTACGAACGCGTTTTGTTTCTCTCTTTTTATTGTCCTATTTATATGATTACACGACCAAATTTGTTGATGAGATCTTTATGTTCGATATATTTCTTGGTTGATATGTACCTCTGCCAGGTGGTTCGTACTAAATATTTTGAGATGCCACCATTAACTATTGAAGAGGCAAAGCAGCAGTTAGAGAATGTGGATCATGACTTCTACGGCTTCCGAAACGATGAAACAGGTGAGCAACTGCTTGTTAAATTTGGACTTTTGGCATTAGTGTAAGTTGATATTGTGCCTGTTTAGTCGTCATCATTATTATGTAAATATTATACAGGTTCTTGAAGGTAGGATAATATCAAATGGGGTTCATGATTTCAAAAATTGGCATTTGGATCCGTGAGATTCTTTAAAATTTCGAAATTGGTCCCTAAGCTTGACTTAAACTTTTTACGCAAAATTTTTTTAATTGTCAAACTTTCGTTATCATATGATTAAAAAGATAAGTGTTTAATACTTTTATTTTATTTTAAAAATTACTAAAAATTTTAAGAGCTGGAAGACAAAGGGAAAAATAGAGTGTAAAATAAATCTTTTTTCATATTTGATATTTTTTTTATGGAATGTCCTACTTTGTATTACCACCCATCCTCAAGGTCTCAGATGATATTTGTTGACTATCATTGATCCATTTGATTATTGCTGCATAGTTTTAGGACTTGTATGATTTTTACCCTTTTTGGATCAATACAATTGATGTTTTTCATCGCTTTGCCCTATCTAATGCAATTTGCAATGCCAGTCCTATTTATCCTAATTAAAATTTTGACCTCTCTTTTTTTGTTTTCTTTGAACAAAATGTAATTACTCATTTTAAATGAGTTATCTTCAACTCTACATTGTATACTTATATCGTATGAGTATATTCTTTGTGACTTTCTAAATTGAATGGCCTTGTTATATGTTTCCACTAGGTGAGATAAATATTTTATACAAAAGAAAAGATGGCGGCTATGGGTTGATAATTCCGAAGGAGGAAGGCAAGGAGCATAGGACTGAGATGGTGGCTGAACCTGCTGCAAAGGAACCCACTGTTCTAGAGCAGATGAAGGGCTAGCTCTCATGCATCCTATATAAAAACTTTATGTTATTGCTTTCTCCTGTTTTTTTCCGACAATCTATTTTGATGTTCATGTTAATCTGTGGGGCTGTGTTATAATTTTGTAGGACAGATGAGCCAAATTAATGGAAAAATCAAATCAATTTTTTGCATGATACATAACAATTGTATTCATCAGAAAAAGTCATTTTATTCATCCTGTATATTGCATACTATCTTAAATAAATTACATTCAGATCCATGAGTTGCAGGTCCCTTTGCACCCGGGTCTGCCAAGTTTATTTTTTGTTGCATGTAGGTCTTTTTGTCAAAGGTTTCATTGATAACCACTGAATTTTATGCTTTTGATTATTTTATACAAGTTTCTATCTTCATCTAGGACGACATTTGAGTTAATATTGAAGGAACTAGTAGAAGGCTTGTTTTTAATAGCTGTTTTGCCTTGGAGATTTCCTACCTTTGTGTTTTTTTTACAAGGATGATCGAGTATTACTATCATGGTCGGTGATTTGCAGATCATACATCTCTCTGCTCAATTTAGATATATTTTGTTCTATATATCTACAATTCATGCTCTTTGTAGTGGAAGATGGAGAAGAAAGTTTTGGGAGATTTTTAATATTGTTCAAAGGGCAGAGGAAGCAATGAGGCCTTCCCTAAGTTTTCTTGTTATGATAGAACTTAATAATTGTTTCTTTTTAAGCATGATTAGAAGATTTTTGGTTGTGCTGGCTGCAAAATTTACCAGGGTGGACAGTGTGATGCGTCAGATGATTGATAGAGCAGTGGAAAACCATCAGTGGTGGCTCCGTCGTTGAGAGGTTCACGGTCTCCAATCTTGTAAGACTCTGTTCTTATCATTTTCCCATCCTACTTGAGATGACTTTCTTAAGAGTTAAGAAGGCTTTGAGTTAAAAAGCAATTTTAAATTTCTTAGCACATTGAAGAGCGCCATAGTTTTCTAGACGTGGTTTTTTTTTATACAATTGACAGGTGTTCGCTTCAAATCTCATTGAACTTTGTGAGATGTTTCAGCTTGGAACCAAGTCTTTGGAAATATTTCTGAAAATCTCATTTACATGAGTAGGAAGTGCAACAACTTGAAGACATTCTGTTCAACCCACTCTCCGGAAGATAGAATAGCTGTCAATGCGGTGAAAGTTGGGATTCAATATCATCTATCATGTGAAGAAGCTTACAGGAAGCAAGAGGCTGCTCTCAAATGGTGGAAAGATGGAGATTCTAGTTCTAAAAATTTTTACGCCTCAGTATAGAAGAAGAGAAGCAAGCTATTCATGGAGAACCTTATCAAAGAAGATGAATTCCCTACAAGCCCTCAGGAGGAGTTACGATAGGAAGGTATTGAATACTTTCATACTTTTACAATCAAGACCTTTGTTTGGAGAAAAAGTTCTTAATCACATCACGAATATTACCTTTGAATATTAAAATGTGCTGTTAGTTTATCTGCTCTCCAAGGAGGAAATTCATGACTTCATTCTGCCTATATGCATGAGGACTATGCTCTATATTTTTGGAAGGGGATCTAGGAGGTCACCCTTGGACTGGTAGTTGTTTTTTTTTTTCTCAGGAATAGCATCTCTCAGACTTGCTCCAGTACCCTTGTGGTTATCATTCCAAAAAAAAAAACCCGACCCCATAATTTAGAAGTATTTCACACAAACAAGCCTTTAGAGCATGGAGCAGAATATCATTTCAAAACATCTAGCCTCCAAACTTTGTAAAGTGATGCTTTTATTCTTTCTCCTAAACAGTCTGGATTTGTGTACGATATGGACAGCATTCTCCTAGCACAAGAAATTTTATTCCCTATAAATATCCTCGATGAGTAGTGAATTTAGCGTTAAAGCTTGATATAGAGAAAGCCTATGACCTAGTTGAATATTGTTTTCTTTTTTATGCACTCCAAAATTTTGGATTTTTTTCCCAAGTAATTGATTGGAAAAAAGTGATGATAAATAGCCAAAAAGTGGGTTTCTTCAAATCTTCTAGAGGCCTCAAAGAAGGGGTTCCATTTTCTCTGTCCTCTTTGTTATAGTAGCAGAACTTTTATCAAGAAAATTTGAGATTCCTTAACATCTTTTAGAGCTATCTTAGGACACAAATAATTGATATCGTAGTTATTAAGGAGGTACCTTAGCCATCAGAATAAGGTTGTATTACACAGTAGAAAGCAAAAATAAGTACTTACCCATTACAATATTAGAAATTAGATAAAAAAACCTAATAAAGATCAAGAAAACATTATAGGAGCAGAATCTGATACCAGCTTTGCACCTCCTCCATGTTGTGAAGGTAAGTGAAATCCGAGGATATCTTTAACTCTTATAGTCATGTAACTTTTGGAAGATCATCTGAAGTGAAGACTGAATCAGTTGTATGCTTGGAAAGTGAATAGGTAACTTGATTAGCTTCTTTCCAAATGAGATAATATGAGATATCCATTGATGAAGTACCTAAGGGGCATGGAAATGTGGATGGGATGCATAATAAAGAAAGCTACACAATTAAGCTATTGAGAAAAATAATTAAATTAAAAGAAAGTCTATAACCTCATGGAAATATAATTAAATAGAATTTTAGGATTCCATTCAAGTGGAGAGAGGAGAGCAAGTTAAGTAGAAGGCTAGAATATGATTTTCATAGGGTTTCATTCAATTAATTTAAAGCTTATGAACTAAACATCACAAACATAAGCTAATTCACCCAAAAAGTCTTAACAACTCTATTGTAGAACAGCTAACTCGAGTTGAAGTTCTCCATTGTATTATTGATGAATTCTAGTCACACTTAACAATTCTCTCTTGAGTTGAATTCTCTCCATATACATTTCTTTCGCTCTCATGAGTTCCTTAGGACACTTACACCACTTCCTACAAGATTGAAATTAAATTCAAGCAAAACTCAAACTTTGATTTCATCAAAAGCTTTCCGAACATGTTAGTTGGATTCACTAGAGTACTAATCATGTTGACTTGTATCTCCCCTTAAGCAACCACACCTCAAACAAAGTGACACTTGATTTGTACGTTTATCGTCTTCTCATGAAGCTTTTGATCTTTTATCAAATAGACTGTGCTCTAACTACCACAATGCACTTTGGCATGCCTGAACAACCCACCAATTTCCTTGAATAATCCTTTTAGCCATTTTATTTCTTTCACGATGCTCTACAATTTCCATGTACTTCGACTACGTAGTAGACAAAGAAGTCATATGTTACAAAGAAGGTTATCATATGATTGTGCTACCTCCAAGAGTGAAGAATCTTGTAAGATTGTCTTTTCTCAAGGTTGCTAATATAGTTTTAAAACATATCCAACTGTGTTTGAGTGCTTTGCCTTAAATTGTAGGCATACCCAGTGATTTCACAAGGATACCTTAGAATCCACTTAACAGCATCCTAATATTGAGAAATTGAATTCGCCATGTATGTGCTAAGCTTGAATATATTGAGGTATGTCTCGTTGAAGTTGATTCCTGGTTTCTAGATATAGCCTTTTACTACTAATCGAGGCTTGTGTTTAGCTTCTTCAGCTTTGGTATACCTTGTTTCTTCTTGTATAGCCACTTGCAATGCACCTCCTTCTTGCCTTTGGAAAACTCCATGAGTTCCCATGTTTAGTTTCATTAAAAGACTCCATTTCTTCTTCCATTGGAAGACTCCTTTAGAAAGCATTTGTTTGTCAAATTGTTCATCACACATGATAGCTCCAACTTGAGTCACTACTTTGCTGTCATCATCTCCTTGAGACAGTCATGAAGTGATGCAGAACCAGATCACCAGCGCCAGCGACTACGTTATAATCTACGATCTCGAGCGTAGATCATAACAGTTTATTATCTTGTATATAGTTATTTTTATTTTCTGAACATTTTATTTGGGTTATTATTGAGTCAGAACTGGGTTATATCAGTGGGAATGCCCACTTATGAGTCCTGTATATATTTTATTTTCAGTTCAAGTCAGTTGGAGTCGGAAAGATTCAATTGGAATCAAATTGAGTTTGATTTGAACCCAATTTGAATCTTTTATGGGTTGTTTAAGTCTATTTTGAAAGAATTTGGACCTATTTGCAAAGGGGAAGAAATGTGCAGGCTGATTTGCAATTTATCAATTAAAGCCCAGATCAGAGACGCCATCAGTCGGCTGCTGCTCACTTGGTCTCCAACCACGACGCCTACTCCGCCGGATTCGGCGGTTCGCTTCGCTGACCATGTGCCCACGCAAGCAACCGCCGGCCACGATCGTCTTCCCCAACCGCCGGCCACGCGTCCTACACAGATAAGTGAAACCGCTCCTCTCTTTCACTCGTGGGGTTTTCGGCTATAAAGGGAGGAATGCAGTGCGAAGCAGGGAGACTACTTGATTTAGGGAGAAATCCACTGCGTAATTCATATTACACCTTTTTAAAACCAAATCGTGGAATTCATATTTGGTGAAAGTTCTTGTATATTGAACAGCTTGAGTAATTATCATGTGCAGAAATTTCTAGATAATATGCATGTGCATTAAATAATTTCTGAAGCTCGATAATTTAATTATCTTACTTGCAATAGTTTCTTGAATTTGCTCCGATTGAAACTTAATCATCAAAGCTATTTCATGACACGAATATGAATATGCCATTAATTATATTTAACATAATTTGGAAAGTTTAGTTTAATCTCCTCTTCATTTGCATCTAAATATATATCTATATAAATTTAGGCGCGAACTTAATATTGGTAGCATTAGGATCGTCTTAAATTAATCCCCGCACTGCATCATGAAGAATTTCATTTGATGGCTGCAAATGAATCTAAGATAATGCCATTTGCTGTCATTCCTTTATTAACATGGTATCAGGCTTCAGGCTTCTTCTCTCCCAAGTAGAGCATCATCTAAATCCAGCTGAACTTGAATCATCTTTATCTTTATCTTCACCTACTAAAGAGAAAAGCTTGTATTCTCGTCTAACTTGTTTATATTATACCGCTAGTCATCATTGCTAACTTCCCCTTGAACTTAGCTCTGATACTAGTTTGTTAGCATATTAGATTATAAAAGTGTGGTTATCTTTGATGAATAGAAATAAAAAACAATGCTAATGAATTAAAGAACATAGAAGTAAAGCAACTGGAAGAAAATAAATACACAAGATTTATGGAGAAATGCTTACGGGATAAACCACAAAGAAGTAAGGGAGAAATTTTAGTTATTTCTCAAACGAATTATAAGATATTACGAGAGAGGTAGGACTCTAACCATAGTACTTATAGTGCATACTCGAAGATTGCCATGCCAAGAGGATGATGTATCTATCACTAATCTCTTATACATGATAACAATAGGTTGTTAGTGATAAGTGACTTTTCCTCCTGAAAAAACTTCTCTCTGACAAGGCGTTATGCTTTTTTGCAGTCGAATATCTAGGTTGTCGAAAAATGGAGTTCTCACATTCAACAACCTAACAGCCGATATTTTTCTGGTCAGTACTAGGAATAGATTTATCAAGGAGATAAAATCGATACAAACTTATCAATCATATTTGCTAAAGAATATTCAGGTGGGAAGAGTATACCATGGCTATATGGATTGGGGAATTAAAATAGATTCAAACCGTCGAGGAAGCAGAGAAGGGTTGGATTTGCCATCCACGTCATGAAGAAGCTGAAGGTGAATCTTATATTAATCTTATTATGGCATGTCTGCGGCACGGTGCTGAGGTGGGTTTTGGGTAAATTGGTTTGTGGGAGAAGCTGTATCTGGATTTTTTTATTTGTGTTGCTGATATGAGGTCATACCCATGGTTTGTTAATTTTATTTTAATGATGCATCATGGAAATCCTTTGACATTTCCTTGCTGATGATTTGTGGCAATTCTTATATTATACTGAATGGTACATCCTGTAAATCCTCTGATATTTTTTTGTGGGTGAATTGTGGCAATTATTCTATTATACTTTAAAGCTTTGGTTGAGAAACATATGCCTGAAATGTTTCTGATTATTCTAATGAATTGCACATATATCATTACCCAATTTCAACTATTACAGGCGTGGATATGCTACTGAAAGGCAGAAGGGTTTTCTTCATCTTTCAGTTTTTGATTTCCTATTTGTGTTGCTTGTTCAAACCAGTGACTTCTCACATCTTTTTCTTTTCACTGCAAACTAGATGCCGGATAAGTCAAACTGAGTGGTCTTGTCTTCACCATAGAGAGCTTCAGGTGTTTTTAGATATAAGATTTCAATTACTTGATTTTGATTTTTGCTCCATTCCTAGGTATGTGATAACGTAATTAGCATACTGTGAGAAGCTAATTATCACATGGCAATCTTGCGAGAAGATGTTTCTAGATAAGAAGAAAGAAAGCAATCAAAGCAAATATGTGTTCAAGTTAGTTATTACTTTTGTGATAATTAGCTTATCAATATGTTAATCATGGCTTGGCATCGGACGAATAGTTTCAGCGACCAGGTAAGTCTTTCAAATGAGGTTGTCATTGACTGAGAAATGTTTTGGTTGCCGAGGAATTTATCTAGTTTTTCCCGAATACATCTCGAGACATCCTGTAACTGGAGACACTGTACGTATCAAATTGATTTGCAAATTCAAGATAAACAAAAATACATGTAGATCTCACTCGAATCAATTGCATTTCGAGCAAGGCCATAACCCATGTCATTAATTACTCCTTGACTTCTTGATGACAATGACAGTTAAGCTTCTTTGTTCATGGAGATGTGCATATTAATTATTCAGTTAATCAATGACTCTATCAAACGAACTTGTACATGTAAGTCAGTCCCAAGTCATCTTCAACTTCCCTTCGACACATGCATGTTGAGGCATCTTCTCCTGCCCATTTCTGCTTGTTATTTTAAAGCCCTATTCCTGTGGGTCAGCAGACAGAAAACCACCACTTGCATTTTCTAAAGATTAGAAACGTATTAATGCAGAGCATTAGGTTCAAGGAGAAGGATCAACTTTTATTATACTCAAAGCTCAGGATTTTATGTGAAACTGAACCTGACATCATATGCCTTTTGAGAATCCCCCTTCTATGTAAATGTGGTGTTGCCTCGAGTTCTATTTCGTCTAATTTGTGTGATTTCAGTCAGTTATCGAATCTGATTCCTAGATACCATGCATGACTTGCCATGCTGACATTTTCAGTAGCTCTTATGTTTAGTATTGAGCTTAATACACAAGCGATGGACACCTTCCAACCGCAAATCTTGGACCAATGGGTAAAAGTCAACACTTATATACCAGTACCTCAATTTATTTTGATAGTCCAATATGGGACAATTCGAATATGCATCTCCAACGGTCATTAGGTTCTTAGTTTTTTTTTTCTAATTTTTCATTATGTTGCTTTGTTTCCCGATTAAGTATCCCCAATGCGGGTCCTCATCAAAATTTTTTTATTTGCATCGCATTTATTTCATGAAAGAGAGATGTCAGTTTTTCTCAACTTATTCAGTTATTTGTATCTATTCAGTGACCATTCAGCACACTTCTGTTTAATAAGTGAAAACTTGAATTAGCATCTCATTTTAACTTCAAATATGAGTTTGGTTCACACTCTGATGAACATTTACCAGTGGAGAAGAGATAAATGAGTAATGTGAACATATCTAATTTTAGATGCTTATTAAAAATGTGGTTTCATATGATTGGTAGGCCCTGGTCAAGCAAGAAATAGTTTATAGTAGGACAATTGCATGTGGCAATGTGAGGGTAATAACTTGAGTTGTATTATATTATGCATAGAATTATGATGTGGTGGTTCATGTGTCTATTATTTGTGGGCTTTTCCTAGCCAATGACTACATGCAATGCATTTCATTGAGGTTTGGGACTTAGGAGATGTGCAAATTAATTGGCCATCATATCATTATATATTCTTTTATCTGTTTATTTAGTCCTTTATCAGCTTGAAAGTTTTTTTTTTCTTTTTAGTTGGATAAACTACTCCAAAAGCCTAGAGGTCTAACTTTTTTTTTTTTCGCATTGTATGAATTTTTTTTAGGAGGTGTTTGGTTCAATATTATCGTAATGTTATGTTATGTTATATAGAAAAAATAATTGTTTGCTTTTTTATAAGATTATAGAATTATTAGTCAAAAAATGATATTTAAATACCATGACATTTAGATTGCATAATATAACATCGAGATAACAACGAATCACAGGCCTCCTTAGTTCATTGCGGTCTATTTCTCAAATCTCTCTATAGCATCTCTCTTTCGCATTAAAAAATCTAAAAAGTTTATTAAGTTTTGTTATTCATTTTTCAAATTTTGTGTTGCATGTAATCTGAAATTCAAGATATTATGGTTGATTATGATTTTTTTTTTTTGTACTTTTTATTTTTCCCTCATCTTATTCTCTCACTAATTCAATATTATAATGCAGCACTATATAGTTTTTTTTTCATTTGTATTTTCTTTGTAATAGAATTTATTTCAATTGTCTATTTTACTCATTATTTGTTCCCACTCAATATCAACCATCAAATAATTATTAACAAAATTCCATTTCAACAAAAAATTGAATTTGTTGAAATTACTGAAACCAAAATTAAAATCAAGTTTTAAAAATTTTGATCAACAATATAAATATTTTATATTGAAATTACTGAAACTAAAATTAAAATCAAGTTTTAAAAATTTTGATCAACAATATAAATATTTTATATGTCAAATCTTACTCTCACATTGTTTAAGCATCTTTTTCACATCAGATACTTTCAGCAATGAAAATTTTATATTTTTTTTATGTCAGAATCTTCTAACAAATCAAGTCTACTGTAGCCAAAGACCTGTAGGTTAACTACATGGAATCAATAAATATATGACCAAATTCTGTTATCATATTTATTAGGGAATATGATTGTTAAAACTTGATATATATAAAGTTTAAAAAAATAATATATTAATAATTTTGGCAGTATGCTTAAATAATATTTTTGAAAGTGATATATCAATAAAAGCCTTGTGATTCTAGACATATAAATTATTGGCCTTGCAGCTCTTTTCTCTTGCACATGGAGTCAAAATTTCTTTGAATGTTTCTTTTAAGATATTAGATGACAAGTATCAATGCAAAAAAATTTAAATTTTGATGGAATTTTATGTACTCATATATATATATATATATATATATATATATTTATATAATGCACATAATATATGGGTTATGTAAGTTTCTTCTTTATTCAATTTTATGTGTAACAACACTCTATTAGAGTGCGAGAAAAAAATACGAAATGCCCAACAATTAACACGGTAGAACCTTGTGGCTTAATTCAGAAAAATTTATGACACGATTTTTAAGTTGAGAGTCGAATTATGGCAAATGTCATTCTTTCACCAAACTTTAGGATAAAGTAATCGGTTATGTAAAAATTAATAGTAAAGCTTGACATAGACGACTGATATATTTTCTTACCATTAAATCAGTTAAGGAAATGGATTGATTTATAAATGAGTATATAAAATTCCATCAAAATTTAAATTCTTTTGCATGGGCATTTATTATCTAATATTTTGAAGAAACATTAAAAAAAATTTAATTAAATATTAGAATAATTACCCACATATCATATAAAATTTTATGTATTACACCACACACACTTTCTTCACAATCTATAATGTAAATTTTGTGAAGAAAATATATGGTGTAATTTTAAAAAATTTGTGTGATATGTAGGTAAATGCCCCTTAAATATTTGATCAGAGATATAAATTATCAGAAGTTAAATAAGTAAAAATATCAAATTTAAATAGTTAAAAATCAAGTCCATGAGCCTAACAAATAGCTATTTATTTTTTAACTTTGTAAGCAGCAATATTTTTTGAGCAAAGAAAGGAACGAACAAATATCACATGTTAATATAAAAATTTTAATTATTTTATAAACTTCACAGCATCAAAACTTTAATATATTTAGTACAAAACTCTCAACACAATACTCCTACAAGGTATTATTTTAATAAATAGTAATTTCATTTAGTCTCCTGAGATAGATCTATGATTGCACACATGTGACAATTAGATTTACCCTATAAAGCTCCACTCACACATTCCAATTGGGGTAGGTTTTCTTAGAGATAAAAAATGTGACATAAAATTACCTTGATCATAAGTTACCGAAGCGGGTGTAAAGTAAAGTCTAATAAAACTTATCATGATTGATCCTGGTATAAAAATAAAACCAAAATCTTTTATTTGTTACCTTAATGATCTGAGTCATTTTGAGCCAATTTTGATCCATTTTACCCTCGCTATCCCGCCCCAACTATCCTGCTTGACTTCTTAACCAAGGCAAATAAAGTAGAAGTGGGTGGAGCATCCATCCCTGTGGGTTGAGAATGGGAGAGAAATCCACAATTCATACAGGTGATCAGGCGACATATTTGAGATGTAGAGTGGGAATAAATTTAGGCCAACCTACACTGTCCTACCTCATTATCATCCTTAACATAGGTCTATAAAGACAAAAAAAATGTGAAGTTTAGTTTAGAGATTTTTATGATTTTAAATTTTGCCCGCATCAAAATAATTACGAGGAAATCTCAACTTTTAATTGTTGTTATAATCTCAATGTTTTCGTTTTTCTAATATTCTAGGTTATAATAAATAATTTTTAATATTTAAATAAGTATTTATTATATTTTAAAATAGGATTTAATGGTTATATTTAAAAGGATATAGGTGAGAAAAAAAATTGTGGAGAAAAATTAGATGACACATTTTTATGAGTATGCAGTGCCAAGTTGAAATACCCTCTGCCATATGATGAAATAATGAATCTGAAATTTTAAAATTTAAGCTTAATGTATAAAATTTCAAAATAGGACCAACATTTGAGAGTTTTTCATATTAATGATTTTTTAAAAAAAATTTTATAATAAAGATATTGTTTATTCGAAGGTCCATAGTTGTTTATTCAATGAGCCAGGTGGCGGGGAAAAAAAAGTCAGGCAAGCCGCCGCATGCGGAGTAATGTTTCACTTGTATGCGATATTCCGCATAATGGAAACGTATGCGACCTCACAATCTGCCGAAATCCCTGAACTATAGTTCGGGGATTTTCGCGATTTTGGAACCCAACCTTTTCCCTGCTGTACGCATAAGAATACTTATGCAGAATTTTTTGACGTCGCAGGTTATAGAAGGCTATGCGGCTTTGCCACCGATGATTTTCACTTTTTTATGTCGTAAAAATCAGACCGCATTTTTTTTTGCTAATAATAATAATAATAATAATAATAATATCAGACCGCATTTACA
Source organism: Apostasia ramifera (assembly GCA_019297695.1). Classification (NCBI taxonomy): domain Eukaryota; kingdom Viridiplantae; phylum Streptophyta; class Magnoliopsida; order Asparagales; family Orchidaceae; genus Apostasia; species Apostasia ramifera. Next base: position 141,573 of record JAEMOT010000445.1, on the reverse strand, counting down.
TAAAAAAAATCTGACCACATTAAAAACCGGCCTAGCTTTCGATTCATAGTCGGATGAATCTAATTAGTAATTAACTATTATTTTAAAAATTAAAACATATGAATGTGAGTCTCAAAATTTAATATTATGATTAAAGCATCAAAAATAAAAAATAGTAAATATATATATATATATATATAAATAAGTATTGCTAAAATTGAGAATGCCGTAATATAATCTCCAAACACTTCTATATCATGAGTTGAGCTAGCTTGAAACGCAAATGCTAATGGAGTTGAGCCATCTTAAATAGATTTATAAATACACGGATCGAGATTGAGCTATGCATGGCTCAACTCAATCTCAAATTATTCTCACTTTTAGCAGTAGCTCAACCCACACAACATGTTTTTAATAATCAGATTAAAAACAAAATGGTGAATTATGTTCATGTTTCGCAAAGCCAAAGTTGCGAAAAATCAAATCAAACTACGGAAAAGTATAGCAACGAGATTTGATGATCAAAATTAGTCGAATTGGTAATTAACTAATATTTAAAAATACAAAAGGATTAATATTGATATAAAATATTCACATTGATAAACAATTCATTCTCATTCATTATCATAAAACAGTTGAACTTCACACATCAGTACTGGTTGATTTATAACTCCATGATTTATTCAACTGCAAATTATTATATGATTTATAAACTTATTCGATGTTGTGAAATAATACGCAGCGGAAAATTCGGATCGCCATACGTGTAGTTAGTCAAATAAATCGTGCCAGATAAGTATGAGAAATAATGATAATAAAAGAACGAAGCAACCACAAGAACACCAAATTTACGTGGTTCGGAGGTATTTCTCCTACATCCACGGGGTGAGCAGAGAGAGACTTTATTATGTAGAAAATCAGATAGAAAGAGAACCTTACACCAATCACTTTTTTTTCAGCTTACCAGATCATCCCGTATTTATAATAGTAGCCTATAACAAATCTTGTATCTGATTCCCATAAAAATCTCAACAGCCTAACAAATAATCCTTATAATTAGGATTATTTAATTTATTATTCAAATCACATTTTAACAATTCGAGCTAAAGGATGAGTTATTGTTGACGTAGGATGTGGGGATCCTAGGGAACACCAAAGAAAGAGAGTTCCGGGAGACGGCGACGCGCAAAGGGGGTGAGCCTGTTAACGGAGGCTCAGGGAGAAGATTCAGTCCGAAGCAACCAGAAAAGCACACAGAGATTTAAGGTGGTTCGGGGAGGAAATCCCCTACGTCCACCGGTCGCTCAGTCAAGGTATTTCACTAAAATCAAAAGATAGCCCTGAAGGCTTGCACAATGCTTTCTTTTAGGAAAAAAGAAGAAGAAGAAGAAGAAAAAGAAAGGAACTCCTCAGTCGGAGTCCTGTTACAATCGAAAATCTTCTGGGGAACGAGGGCTCTGTTTTCGTCCTGCTCCTCTCTTCTTGTCTGGAACTGTTCAGCGATATTTATAGGCGGGGATGGTGCAGCTTCACCCGAGTTTTCTGGAGAAAAGGTGATATGCAGGCTCCGCTTGCCGTTACGTCCATCACCGAAGAGGTCCGCCGCTGTCTGAGAAGGACGATAGCTTTAAATACTAGTATCCTTTCTTGGAAGAGTGTCCGTACGGCGAGCGGCGGGGTTAGGTGAAGTTGATTGTGACAGGCATTACCTTGTACCCTCGTGCCCGAGGTTACGAGGGATTATCCTGGGTCGTCGTGGACGATGGTTGGTTGAATCCTCGTGCCCGAGGTTTGACCTGGGTCAAGGGTCCTGCAAAACTGGAAGCTGAGTCAGCGAATCAATCAAGTACAGGCCTGTCAGGCACCACGTGTTCGGCCAGGATGCAGCGCAGGAACCACGTGTTAACATCAGCCCCCCGCATTGTCAGGGCGCGAATATTAATATGGGTCCTGGAATGCGAACCGTCGCGAAGGTTGATGCGCTGCCCAAGGTCTGCAAGGATAAGATGTGGGCGGAGTCTGTTGCTTCGCATTCTATCCTTCCTGTCTGTTGAGTTTCTGAAAGGAAGTGAGAGCGATCACAAAGATGACGGAGAGGAAATGGTAGGTTGCGTCCGGCCTCTCTAAGAAAAGAGCCGGAGCACCAGCGACAGACGCCCCTCCGGCGAAGAAGATGCCGGAAGTGGGTGCACCCTTGGAGGCAGAAGCTCCTACGGCTAGAGTTGTTGTGGCCCTAGCGCAGACGTTGCAATTTCTTCAGGGTCCGGCGGGCGCAGCGGCCGCGGAAATGGTGGTAGAAGTTTCTGACTCTCCCGTCAGGCCATCTCCAAAGGCGAAAGGTTTGTAGGAGGTGGTCCTGGTGGGGGAGACGGCTGTTGGGGAGAAGCTGGCTCCCGGGAAGGTCCTGGTAAAGGATGAAGAGCTTGAGCGGCTCTTACCCAGATTTGGAGTTCCTTCTGTTGAGGAGAAGGGTCCCCTGGTGATTTGCAGGCCTGCCCTAGGTACACTAGTTCCCGCCCCTGAGAAGAAAAAGAAACCCTTCTTCCTTTCTCTCCCTGCGCTAGATCTTGAGGGGAAGGGAGAGAAAGGCAAGAAAAGCGCAGAGAAGGAAGGTTCCAATCCGGAGGAAGGGACCCAGGGGAAGAAGGAGGAGATCCTTGTCGCCGCCTCTGCAGGCACTCTTGGCATTGAAGGGCTAGGAGATAAGATGGGGGAGGCGACTAAGGAGAAGGGAGAGGCTCTCCCGGCTGCTCCCAGTGCTAAGATTGAAGAGATCTGGGGAACGCTGGA
>JAEMOT010000445.1:95639-121237 GCA_019297695.1 Apostasia ramifera | reverse complement strand
AATCAAAAAATAATATTTAATTATCATGACATCTACATTACATAATATAACACTAAGATAATAATGAACTAACGCTCCCTAAATTTTAAAATAATAAAAGGGTATAATAATTTTTTAAAATGTATAAATTATTTAAATTAGTTAAAAGATCGATTAAATTTCCTATTTTTTATTAGGAATGGTCATCCAAAATGGCATAACTTTGAAAAGACCAAAATTACATTAATTTTACAATCTCGAAAATTAAAATTGAGAGATTTTAAAATTTAGAATCAATTTGTAATGCTTGTTCTAACCTTTCAAATTTATCCTATTAAAATATTATTGGTAATATAATATATATAATTAATATTTACATGTTAAAATAAAATTAAAAATAAATTTGAACTCAAAATTCAAGTCTCGCTCGATCCATAACATGTATTAAAGCCACCGTTCCTACGAAACTTAGCACACCTTCTTCTTCTTCTTCTTCTTCTTCTTCTTCTTCCACTATGGCTCAAGGAGACAATAAGGAAGACGAGAATTTAACGATCATACCTACAGATTTCTCCGACTTGGACCTCAGCTTCACCAGCACCTCCTCCTTCGCCGCCACCACCACCGCCGCCTCCAGCGCCCGCAGCAGCATCAGCCTCAGCCTCCCCTCCTCCTCCTCCTCGTCCTCCTCCACCCTCAAACCCCTCCCCCACCGCCGCTTCGACCCACGCTGGTCCGCCCTCCGCGCCGCCGCCAACCTCTCCCCCGACGGCCACCTCCACCTCCGGCATCTCAAGCTCCTCCGCCCGCTAGGCTCCGGCAACCTCGCCCGCGTCTTCCACTGCCGCCTCCGCGGCTTCGACGACCCCTCCGTTGACTTCGCCCTCAAAGTCGTCGATCTTCACGCAGCCGCCGTCGATGAGGCCGGCAGCGGCAAGCTCTCCAATGTGAGAATGGAGGCGAGGGTTCTTGCCGGCCTCGACCACCCCTTCCTCCCCGCTCTCTACGCCCGGCTCGACGCCTCCCACTACGCTTGCTTCCTCATCGACTACTGCCCCGGCGGCGATCTCCACTCTCTCCTCCGCCGCCGCCGCAGCCCTCGCCTCCCCGTCGCCGCAGTCCGGTTCTACGCCGCCGAGGTCCTCCTCGCCCTCGAATACCTCCACGCCCTCGGCTTCGTCTACCGCGACCTCAAGCCGGAGAACGTCCTCCTTCGCGCCGACGGCCACGTCATGCTCTCCGACTTTGACCTCTGCTTCCATTCTGGCGTGGCGCCCGCCCTCCACCGCCGCCGTCACCTACTACCCCGCCGTCGGCCTTCTTCGTCCTCCTGCTTCCTCCGCCTCGCCGAGGAAGCAGAGGAGCTCGAGTTCGTGGCGGAGCCGGAAGCGGCGTTCTCCCGCGAGTGCGTCGGGACCCACGAGTACCTCTCGCCGGAGGTGATTGCCGGGGCAGGCCACGGCAATGGCGTCGACTGGTGGGCCTTCGGCGTATTCATCTACGAGCTTCTGTACGGTCGGACTCCGTTCAAAGGCGGGAGCAAGGAGTCCACGCTAAAGAACATACTGGCAAGGGAGTTGAGGTTCCCGCCCGAAACCTCCGCAGGCAACCATGGCGGCGAGAAAGCCGCGGCGAGGGACCTGATTTCCCGGCTGCTAGTGCGGGACCCGCGGCGGAGGATGGGGAGCGTTAGGGGCGCTGCGGAGATCAAGCGACACCCGTTCTTCCGGGGGGTGCGGTGGGCCCTTATTAGGACGATGAAGCCGCCGGTGGTGGTGGGGGCCGGCGGGCCCTCCGGCGCCAGGGTTTGTGGGGAGGGGAAGAGATGGTGGAGCAAGAAATGGAGCAGTTGCGAGGGTAAGGTAAGTGGTTAAAGCGGCTGGGGTTGGTTGGCACCAAGAAGAAGACAACTGGCAAAGCTTGATTTTAGAGAGAGAGAGAGTTTTTGTACAGAATTAGAAGAGAGAGAGAGAGAGAGCTGGCTTTAGCTTGTAAAGTGAAGATGATTAATTATTAGTGTACTTAATTTAAAATCATGTCATTTCTTTTAAAAAAAAAAAATTAATTGTTCTTCTGAGTATAACTACATTTCTCAGGATTGAAATTTTTACATCATATGTTTTTAGGCAAATATTAAATAGATTTCAAGGTTGAGAACAATATCAAATATTATCATCTAATATAAATGTCTATCCAATCTTTTTTTACAGATATTTAACCAAGACTTTAGGGCATGAATTTGATCAAGAATTTCAGGAGTAATTCAAAGTTTTTTTTTTTTTTTTCTTTTTGAAGCTTCCGAAAATATTAGATTCTACTTAAACTTTTATTTTAAATTATGCGTTTAAGTGATTTCTGATATAATAATTTCATGTTAGTATTCTTATTATTTATTGATTTTGGTATTAAGTAACAACACAATATCCAAAATTTTTAATTTATAGTAAAAATTTTTAATATCATAATAAATATGTATATGCATCCTATATTAATTTCAAGCATACATAAATATATAGATATAGTATTGTATTACACTAATTTAACATAATTTCAGCTTGTCAAAAGGATTAAGTAGATTTTAGTGCCTGCATGCGGAAAAGCATCAAAAATGAAAATGAAAAATATAGAAGAAATTTTACTAAATAATAATGATTGTAATGGCGAATAACAAGCTCTAACCTCCATTTATGTAGAGAAAAATTAATGCTCTACACTACAAAGTTAACATCAAGATAAAATTGTAAATGAATAACAAGAATTGTATATATTCACTCTAAGGATCTATTTATTTGTAAAATTAAATTTAAGAAGATTAAAATTAAATTTATATAAAAATATTTTTTTATTAAAAATTATTAATAATATGAAATAAAATTAGTTATTATATTGAGATATATAAAAGATGTGATATAAAATTAGTTATTATGCTGGAATATATGAGGAATTATTTTAGTAATATTTGTAGGATGTATAATAAAATTAATTTTTAATATTAAATTTTATGTGTGATGTGATTGAATAGTTAAAATTAAACTAAATTAATTTTAAATAAGCAAACAAATGAGCCCTAATAATTCGTAGTAAAATACTCCCAAATAGCAGAGGAGAAAATAAAGAGAGCTATGCAATAAATACAAGGAATAAGTGGTGGGGAGAAAAGAAGAGGTAGTAGAATAATGAAAAAATTATTGAACTCGAATGAAGTAAACAGATAAAATTTCCGAATGCTTATGACAACATGATACGTGTAAATGCAGGGCCTACAAGCAAGCAAAAAGAGAAACAGAACATTAACTGGCGTTTCTTTACATAGCTATCTTTTGAATAGTCATTTTATAAATATGTAAGGCAATTTTTAGCTATGAGCTATGAGAAAGAAATTTATTTTAATATTAAAAGGTGTGTAGGATATAAAATAAAATTGATTTTAAGGTTAAAATTTATATTGGATGTGAAATAAAGTTGATTTTTAAGATTGAAATTTATGTTGGATGTAAAATAAAATTATTAAAATTTATAATATATTTTAAATATTATTAAAAAAATATTTTGCTTATTTTTGGATAATTGCCAAACATGTCCATAAGGTACATAGGAATGCTGATAGCCATGTAAAGACTTTTCTCAACTGAGGAAACCTAAATCCTATCCTCACCTTAAGAAATATAAAAATACTTTTATGTAGCTGAAAATTGTATTTACATAGCTAAAAAATGTCTTATATAGCTAGAAAATGGCCTTAATACTAGAAAAAAGAAAGTTGATTTGAGAAATGATAAGATAACACATTGTTTCTATTTCTGCTTGCTTGTGGTGCATCCCACTTTTGTGTGCATTGCACAAGAATTTGCAATCGAAAATCAAACCGAAAAGTTTCTCAAAATAATGAGAGATGTAGTGTTACAAAAAATAAAAATAAAAAGCTTTATAATGTAAAAATTTAGTCAAGTGAAAAAAATCTTCCATACTATTTTGCTATTTAGTGCACTAAACAAGTAATATCATGAAGGTAATAGGAGTTCTTATGCTAACAAAGGACGTCCAAAAATATGTAAGGATACCTGTAATATGAAGAAAACAAACTGTCACCATTTATGAAACTGAAGCCAAGTAAATACATCTGCGATCACCACTTGTTCTACTTCGATATTTTTGCAGTGAGTTCTCTTACAAGTTTAGCAGCCACCATAGCAGTCATCCCATCCACAGTATCTCGCTGAGGATTGAATTCTACAACATCAGCAGCTATAACATTTCCTTGCAGGTTGTGAAGAATATTGAGCACGTCACGAAATGAAAGGCCTCCGGGCTCAATATGAGAAACACCTGGAGCAAATGCTGGATCAAGACAATCAACATCCACAGATATATAAACTCCCTTCACACCTTCGCCTAGTTTCTATCCAATTTACCAAAAAAACAAAAAGAAAGAAAAAATAGTATAAGTATGAAGTATATTAAATATTTGGCTAATTTGAACTGCATAATGGATACGAAATTCAAAAATCATTGATGAGATGTCCTAACTCCTAATCCATCAAATGATCCCAAACAGTATGTCAATAACTAATTTGAATTCAGATTAATGTGCTATGTAAATCATTCGTCAACCTAAGCAAACAAGCTTGAACAATTATATATTTAGTTCATTTATATGGTTGAACAGGCTCATTCAAAGTACAAAAATGTGCTCTATTACTTGTCTATAGACATTCTTCCAATGTAATTTATAGAAATTTGATATTGACTTGTTAAATGATAATTGTAGAATTACATTAAATAATTATAATTAAAAGTGTATTATACATGCATTTTTATAACATATAATTGTGATCTACTCCATTTGTTAATTAGTTCACAATGATTAATGAATTTGTTTATATATTAAATTCTATGAAGTAATCCATTTATTAGATTTTACAACCAATTATTATTTGTTTATGTTATTTAATAATAACAGAAATCGATGATTGTATCAAATGTAGTAAAAATAAAATATGAGCATAACTAATGAAGATATCAAAATGATAAATGGTTTAGAATAGATCACAATCCAGAATGCTATGGATGGATAGAGATTAATATAGATTATATCTATTTTATTTTATTTTAGAAAATTTATTTCATATTTAAATTGGTTGGGTTTATCCCAATTAAGCTTTATCCAAATTAATTTAGTCATACTGAATATACCATTTAAGTGGACAGATCTAATTAATTAAAATTAGTTGGAATTATCCCATTTGAATAATTATTTAGAGTCGTAATTACTTTTTTTTTTATATATTTTATTTAGTTTATTTACTATAAATAGGTATGAGTTTGTGCATATTTTACTAAAGAAGAGAATGAATAAATAAAATTTGTTTTGTATACAAGTAACTTTGGAATGCGTTAATCTAGGGATTCCAAAAGGAGTGATATCCCAAAAGGATAGAAAAACCTTAGATGAGAATCCTATAAATCCTAATTATTCATCATTATTTTTCATATTTTCCTTATGGAAGTCATGACTGGACATATCCAAGATGAAGTGCCTTGGTGTATGCTCTTCGCAGATGATATTGTCCTTATTGAGAAAACTAAAGAGGGAGCTAAAGCGAAACTAGAGCTTTGGAGGAATGCTCTAGAATCTAAAGGTTTGCATCTCAGTAGATCAAAAACTGAATATATGGAGTGCACATTTAGTCAAGAAAGAAATACTTATATTGGAGATGTGACAATTGGTGATCAAATTGTCAAGAAGAGTGAGCGCTTTAGATACCTTGGATCAATTATACAAAATGATGGCGAAATAGATAATGACGTTATTAGCAGGATTCAAGCAGGCTGGGTAAAATGGAGAAATGCTTCTGGTGTGTTATGCGATAGAAAAATCTCATCCAAAATTAAGGGTAAATTTTATAAAACTGTAGTAAGACCAGCGATGATATATGGTGCTGAATGCTGGCCTGCAAAGAAGAAACATACAAATAAAATAAATGTTGCAGAAATGAGAATGTTAAGATGGATGTGTGGATATACACGAAAGGATAGAATGAGAAATGAGTATATCCGAAAGAAAGTTGGTGTTGCACCAATTGAGGATAAACTTAGAGAAAGTCGGCTTCGATGGTTTGGACATCTAAATCGTAGGCCAATTGAAGCTCCAGTTAGAAAAATTGAGTTATTGGATTTTGCCCATGTACAAAGAGGAAGAGGGAGACCAAAGAAGACATGGCAAGAAACTATAAGGAGTGATCTTAGTTACTTAAACTTAGATAAGAATTTGGTAACTGATAGAGCGCAATGGAAACAAAGGATTCATGTAGCCGACCCCACCTAGTGGGATTATGGCTTGGTTGTTGTTGTTGTTGTTGTTGTTGTTATTTTTCATATTTTCCACCCTAGCCACCTCATTTTCCCTGCCTGCATTAATTTTGATATCAGAGCGCATTGCCCTGCATTGAAAACACCGTAATTTTACGAATTTGAGGATTTTAATATTAATGTTATAGTATCATATTGTTTGTAGTACATTATGCACATATATATATCTTTGATCAAATATAAACTTATAATAGTGAATTATGAAAACAACTGCATTATATACCCAATATGGTTTGTAAGAATTCCCTTTAACAAATCATAGAGATGCTTTTTGTTCAAGCCTCCTTATGAAAGAATTATTAGCCACACTGTATATTTGTATAAGTTAGAAATTTAATAACCTAAGTGGGTTAGGTTTTAAATAGGTTGGGTTACAGGTGACCCAGATCCAATTCATTAATTTGTAAACGGGGCGGGTTAGTAAATGAAGTTGGTTGAGGGGTCAAAAAAAGAGCTATTTGGGGGTTTGATTAGATTGGAATTCATAATGGGTTGGGTAATGACCTAATCTATTGACAGGCTTAATTGTCACTACAGTTGTAACTCCAGAACGAGCAACAGAGGCACTGAAGAATAGAAAGATGCAATCGAGATTTTCAACAGCACTAGCAAGACGATTTATGGATATGTGGTGCTAGAAAATTAATGTAGAACGTGTATGGAGAAAGGAAATAATAATTACAAGAAAGTGAAAAACACGAATAAATGAACGAAAACTATAAAGAATTTTATTCAATCATGTCTCTTATTACAAATTAGCCGACCCCACCTAGTGGGATTAAGGCTTGGTTGTTGTTGTTGGTTGTTGTTATGTCTCTTATTACAAATATATATGACCTATTTATAGAATTCTAGTTTCAACTAATTAGAGAAAATAAATTAATAAAATAAAAAGTTAATAACTAACTTCCTTAAATTTTTAAATATTTAAGTTATAATAAAAATAAATACTAAATATTTAATAATTAAATAAATCATCTTTCTTTAATAATTAAATAATTAAATTCTAATACAATATTTTTTGGATTTGCATTATTTTTAAATTATCTTTATTTTCATTATTCTCCTCTACTTGAAGAGAACTTGACTCCATCAAGTTAGAATGTAAACATGAACCAAGAAGATCTTGATCCAATATAAGATATTCTTAGTTTATGCTCCACGAAAAATTATTGCTCTTTCTTAATGTCAATAATCTTGGAAGAGCAAAATTAGGCAAAACAATAGGCTCAAATGATGAAGATAACATTACATGCCAAAATATATGTCAGGAGTAGAAACCAAACCTATTGACCCTTTAAACTTTATCTTGGGAGATGTTTAGAGGAGATATGACAACTCCATAATATTCAATTATACTCGAAGAGAGATGATTTTCTTGAGAAACTCTGTGTTGTAAAATCTCACTGGAGCCCATGTACCATTATATCTTATTGAATAATTGCCTCTTATTTGACCTCATTGTCAATGCCGTCTAAGTTTTCTTTTCAATCTCTATCATTCAAAAAATATATAGAATTTGAAGAATCACTATATTTATATATCTCTAACATATTTTGTGCTTCATTTAATAGATTGTACTCTATAATAATCACCTCAAACAAATCTATACATTCTTCAGGAGTTTCCTCAACTATAGGACTTGCTTCATAGTAATTATATTTCACCGATATCATGTATTTGTCATACTTGTTGGATCACATAATTAAGTTTTCTCAAACAATCACATCTAAAAGTTTTCATCTATTCTTAGAACATTTTGAAGTCACGTACACATGTAGCATTGGGTGTCAAAACAGTCAGACCATCTTCAATAGTAATTTTCTTCTCATTCATATAAATCATATACTTTTTAAAACTTTCATTAATTGGAACAACAATGTCATGTGAAGACTAATGATAGGTTGTTTCTAGAGTTTCGTCTTGTTTTAACAAGGGGCAAAGCTAGCGGTTTTTTCTCATTTGTGTGTTATGGTTGTGGCTTCAATGTGACATATTGATATAAAAATTTTTGAAATTTATAACACACCGAAGAACCATAATAATATGCATCAAAAAACTGTCAATAAAAATTGATGAACTTGGTCATGACATGACATAAGAAAAATCTTGATAAATATTATAAAATTTTGACTTATGTTATTTTTTTGAAGAAGTTATAATAATTTTTTTCAAATATATTATGTCTGTATAATAGGGGTGGAGAAGGCAGCACTGAAGAAAGTGGGCTCGGGATGATATGATAGGATGTGCGGTGTTAACAAGCCGACTGCAAGCAGGCCGAGCTAAACGGACATCAAAGCTAGATGCGTGCCGCATAGGAGGGAGGCGTGAACACAGGTTTATGCGGTGATGCAAGCGCAGGATGGCGCAGGTGCCATGGGCGCACCAACGTGCAAGTGTTGACGCGTGTGCGAATGAAACGACAACTGTGTTGCGGGTAAGGCACGATAGGGGAGGCGCATTGGCACGCGGGAGCACTCAGAGAGGCCCAATTGGGTTCCACTCACGTAAAGCATGTGCTCGGGATGGCTCTTGTGTCCAGGCAGGCACTTGCGTGTGGGATGGCGCTTGCAATCCTGTAAATAGGGGCTTACATACAAACGTGATGGACCATACGGTCCTACGCACATGTGTGTTCATAAAGCTACACAGGTGGTGCTTGAGTAGGGCAAGCACACATACACATTTTCAAAACAAACGAAGACTGTTAGAGCATTGTTAAGAATAATAAGCTTTGATACCAAATGATGTATAATGTGTATGAAAAAAGAGTTACATACCCAAATTTATCCTCCAACCAAACAAGCCCACTGAGTTACAGTATCTTGATGTATTCATATCCTACTTTTTTTTTAAATTTTTTGTATTGTCGTATCATACCCGTACTTCATAGATTTAAAGTAATGCACTTTGTAAGTTAAGTCGTGTTTAACGATCACATACCAAATCATTTTTAGCCTTTTGTTCTCTCTTTACTCTCGTGACTTGACTCCTTCATATTTAGTATAGAAGCAATCTTCTTTTCCTTTTTTGATTAAAAAAATGAAGTTTATTAACAAAATGATAGATGTTTCTTGCACTAGAAACAAATAACTTCAGAAGAAAGAAATTTATAAAAATCCCATCTTAATGGATAAAAATGCAATTTAAGTGCAAAGTCGAATGCCCAAAATTTCATACATCTAAATAAATAGTCCATGTCACTTTGACTTATAACCATGTGAGACTTATAAGAAGAAACAGTCCAAGTGTGGGTCGTCCACTCAGAATGAACATTGCTTGCTAATTGCCCAAACCTGGGCTCAGCTTTAGTTAGCCACCAACCTTTAGATTAACTAAGGGTTGATTAAATCTCATCTCAAAAGTTATTCAATCAATTTTTTTTTTAAACCACACTTTCCTTTTTTCAAGACTAAACAGAGCCTAAAAACTCAACAGAACTAAGGTTGAGCTAAGATGGTGTCATGATTTTTCTCCCAAACATTCAGATTTCAAGGTAAAAATCGCTGCCTCTATTTATTTCTTTAATTACCTTGCTTTCACTATGTTTACTACATGTTCGACCCTCATTGACCAAATTTCATGTGAAAATTTGGTGCACTCACACTAGATCAACATTTTAGACTTCTACAGCCTAAAAATGTAACCTAAACATTTGACTTCACAACTTCATCTTCTTATTGATGACCCAACATTTTCAATCTTTCATAAAACCTCAAACTTTTAGGCTATCACAGCCTCAGCCAGTTTGGCTTCAACAGCTCCTATTAGTTCAGCTTGAATACCCTCAAATAGTTTTGCTTCAATATCCTCGAACAATTCGACATCAACAACCTTGAATAGTTCTGCTTCAATAGACTCGAACTATTCATTTGTGACAACCTCGAATTGCTAGGCTTTCGCAGCCTCTTCACAGCATCAAACTATTATGCTTCCATAGCCTCTCAACAGCCATAAACTGGTTGGCTTTTATACTTCCAAAGGTTTAGGCTCCTATAGCCTCAAGGTTTTTCGGTTTCATAAATCTTTGAAATTTAAATTTCTACTGCCCAAAGGTTTTCGATTTTTTCACGAAACCTCAACTTTTTATGCTACAGATCCTCCAAATAGTTCGACTTCAACAGCTCAAACAGTTTAACTTCAACAACAATGAACTGTTCAACTTCAATAGCCTCAAATTATTAAGCTTCAATGAGCCACTGCCTCTAAACAGTTCTTCAACAATCTCAAACAGTTTGATGTCAACAACCTTGAACAATTCTACTTCAATGGCTTGGAACTATTCGACTTCAATAGACTCAAACTATTAGGTTCTCATAGCCTCTAAATAGCTTTGCTTCAATAACCTTAAACCATTCAGCTTTGATAGCTTAAACTATTCGGCTTCAATAGCTCAAACTATTAGACTCCCACACCCAACACCAAATTGGTAGGCTCACACAATCACCAAAAATAGAAGGCAGGGATATGGGTAAGAGGTTCCCTGGGGGGACTCTCCAGTTCTCAAGCCTTCCTTCACCGCTCATCCTAGCTAAGAGAAGCATTCAATACTGCATTGCTCCCTTATATCTTCTTCTTCATCTTCTACTTTGCAATAGCCTCATTTTGTAAACTTATTTTGGCTAAATGAATTTAAACCATTCAAATGACATCATGATTTTTCCTAGACACTTGGGTTTTCGCATAAAAGCTGCTACCTTTATTTTATTTCCTTATCACCTTAATTGTGCTCCATTTCTACCTGTCCGATCATAGTTGGCTGATTTTTCACATCAATATAACCTAATTTAGTATGCATGCACAAAAACTGTGGTAAGTTGGCAATTGTTTTTACTGGTGAGAAATGTTTCATGACTTCAGAATGTACAAGAATAAAGAAAGGGATGGAAGCGAATCGCGCGTGAAGCAATTTACCAGATTTTCCAGTATATCTCTATCTCTCAAGAAAGTTCTCATTTCATACTGCTCCACCCCAAATCGTTTTCCTTGCTCACGACCTTCACTAGTAATCGATCTAATTCCAACCTGTGCAAGACAAATTGAAGCATCAAAATAGCATTTTAAAAAATAGCAAAAGCTTTAGTTCTATGGCGATATAAACTTCTACTAAAAACATGCATGATGAATAACACAATTTTATATGGTATGAAACAAATTTGGCAAAAAAGCCAACTTCTGAAGGGTTTATAAGACAAAAGCCGAAGATTATATTTTACTGAACAGGTAAAGTTGTATATTGAATTATCATTATTCATAAATATTAGATGTGAGAATGGCTTGTAGAAAAGATGCCTGTCAAAAGGAAAAAGATCCACAAGCATACTTCTGTTGATTTATTATTTAAGCATCATTTGAGAGAGCTTTTCAAAAGGAAAAAGCACTTTTGAAATAGCTAAAAATTAAAAAATATGTTTGGTAAAATAGTTTTTAAAAAAATTTCAACTTTTGAAAAGCTAAAAACAGCCATAATCAAAAGCAAAAGAAATTTCTCAAAAGGCTGCTTTAGTTTTTGCAAATTTAAAGACAAATATATAATTATTATTTTAATCAAATATATATATATATATAATTAAAATTATCTTATATATATATATATATATATATATATCTAATTTGGTCAAAAATATAATTTGAATATACAACACAACAATTTATATCAAACAATACTGTCTTTGATAATAGCTTTTTCACAGTAGCTTAGTAAAATATTAGCTTTTTATACAGCTATAAGATGCAGCACTTTTTGAAAAGTTAAAACAATGCAACATAAAGCTTTAGTCAAAAAGTTTTATTATAAAATATCATCTTACCTTATCAACACAAAGTTATACCTTTAAGAGATACTCACGAGTCATTTGTATAAATACTTCCAACATTAATTATTTAATTTTAAGGGAGTTAATATTCTGTATTATATCGTTTCTATGACGTTGTGGCCCTTCTGGGTCATCCTGTGACACATTCTGAACAAGTTTTCACTTAACCACTTGGTTCATAAGTAGATGAATGGTCACTTTAGTAATCTATTAGGCCAACAACACATGAAGCATGCCAAAAGCAGACATGAATTTGAGAATGCAGAATATGTTCTTGTTTGCATCTTTGACCTAACTGTTGGTAGCTGGACACATAAGCAAAGATTAAGTTGGTGCATTGGTCTTCATAGTATTGGCTTACGCGTTGGTTGGCAAAGGTGTTATGGCGTTAAAGGGATGAGGGATGCTAGCCAGGGGCCTTAGCTGTATCAATCATGTGCCTTATAGTTGCCACTCACAATACATGTAAAATGTTTTTTAAATTACAATGATGAAACCACACGGAAATCATCTTAGGGAATGGCATGAATATTATATCAACACAAAACCATCTGTAGCAACCTACAAACAGGTTGATTTCTAAAATAAAAAGGGGGTTAAGATAGAGGTCGATTCATTATCAGAAGATTATTTATGGATTTTTAGTGGATATCTTTTTAGGTCAAAACTGGGAAACCTTACCTAATATCTATTAAGAAGTACATCCTTTCAACAATAGATATGGCAATATCTATTAGGAAGTACCCTAAAAAAGATTTCAGTAGATATGGAAATTCGAAGTTTTCATGATAAACAGCATTGAAAACATTACAAATTTCAAAATCAGAATCACACGAAGATGACATTACTTGTAAAAGTCTCCTAGCATATCCTCCCTCCATTATTCGTGCAAAAGAAGAAGCATGAGAGTATTTATTTCCTTCAAATGCATCATAAATATCTGGATGGGCATCAAGATGAAGAATGTCTAAAGGTCCCCCATGCTTTTCAGACACTGCCCTAACCACAGGGTAAGATATAGAATGATCACCACCTAAGATCAGTGGCCGAAGTGGTTCCTGCAATAGAATGTGTGTGAAGATCAGCTAGCTGAATAACAAGCAATTCAAATGGACCAAGAAAAAGACTGAAGCAACAAAATTGTAACTTAATAATGGTATTTTCTTTAACAAGAAAGAACAATTAACTTACTTCTTCCATCACTAGCTTAACAGAATCACTTATAATGTTCATTAACCTGTCATCATCAACGCCACAGTCTCGAATTTCTTGTACAGGAACATCACCAACATCAGTTAAAACACGAGGATCATTTAGTTCTTTGCCTGCAAACCATCAAAAAACATTCTATGACACTTTTTTTAGGATAAAAAATGGGAGAGTATTTAATTAAACGAGATCAACAAATTAGTATATTATCATAACAGTGACATCCAATTATCCATACGGAACTTCATATTGTAAGGGATCACTCTTTATGAGGATGAAAAAGTCAACAAGGCTATCAAAGAAAGCTTTTTGAAGAAGACCACTACCGAAGGTTCAATAAGCATTGAAACCTCAACAAAGGTTTTGACCAATGTTGTCTATCCTATGGAGTTGAAGAACTTCGACAATGAGTCGAAGAAAGAGTTTGTTGAAGATTTAGCTGAACAGACTTGACGTACTTTGTCACCGATGAACTCAATGTTTGGTAAACATCAATCAAACCCGGGTTTCCATTGAGGAGCAAACTTTGATCACGTGAAACTTCAAGGGTTTAGATTCTATTGAGAAGCAAACATCGATAAAGTGAAACTATGACAGCCAAGAAAAAGCATAATAAACCCCGTCTAAGTTAACTTTGTGGAAGGAAAAGCATCAAGGAGGAGAGTCTCTACTTTGGGAAGAGCCACTCGTTCGGCTATTCATTGAGAAGGGATTTCCTCAAGTAAATTGGATAGGTGTTATAGAAGAGTAGAGAGTCTTATTAGTTATGGAGAGAGATCACATTGACTAGACTGGCTATTGTGGTGAACTGACTATGGCAACATATAAACAAACTACTAAGAGGAGTTCCTACAATCTAGAACGTGACGTGCAAGGCATTTTTGATAATCTACTAGGGTGAATCGTTGTTTCTTTCACTGCCCATAAAGGGGAAGAAAAGAATAGTGCACAAGTATGTGGTTGATGCTATTGAGTGAACACCCTATTAGAGTGAACCTAGAGATCTAAAGGATATCTTTTGTCGAGAGGAGAAGTCAAGTGTTGAAGAATTGAGCAATGGTGTCCACCCTTCTGAGTTTCACACCATTGTTGTTGCCGAAAAAGAAGAATAGAGGTATTTTCTATTTACTCCTAGATGAAGTAGGTGAATACCAGTATAACTTTTAAGCAAGTCATTGAAAAGATCCACCAAAAATCAAATAATATACTAAACTAGTTGTTGGGCTTGTGGTAACCATGAACTCTTAGAATTCTTGTAAAACTCTGCAGGGGTCTAACTTCAAGTTGTACAACATCCTGGAAGAGCGTTTCTGCATTTGAATTTCTAAATTGCAATAAAAATTTGCAGCAAAAAATTCAAAAAATTTTCAATGTTTGTTTTCTTTGTCAATTAGGTTTCTTCGATGAAGTTTTAGAGTTGCTTTTTCGACTGCAACAACAAATGGTATTAGAGCCTTAGTTGCCTGTGTTGGCCTTTAGGTTAAAATCCAATTTATGATAAGATATATTAATCAAGTTTTAACGCAATGAGTGAGGAGAAAGACAAGTAATTTATGGTAGTTTGGCTCTCCATGTTCCTAAAGTGGAAATTCGTCCACTAAATCACTGGTCTTTTACAAGAGCTAAAATTGAATAAAGCAGCAAACAATTTACTCACTTCATGCTAAGGAGTTAACATCAAGATTTTTTATGGGCTATCTAACCCACAATGAATTTTTAAACCGGGCACAATCCTAACCCTCCTAGCTTCTCACTCTATGAGACGATCTAACAACCTCCACTAAAGGAGTAGAACAAGAACAAGATAGAAATATTAAAAGAGCAAGTTAAAACTATAACTTGTAAACAAGTGAAAGATTACATGAGAATCATTATAAGTGTAAAGATTTTCCAAAAGAAAACTCATAAGAAGCTAGGAATGAATCATTAAAGAACTCGTAGAAATTAGTAAATGTTATAGATTGAGAGGAAAACTCATTTGCAAGTAAAATGCAGAATCCAACAATTCACACTCACAGTAATGATTTTCTTGATGAATTAACAAGAATCCGACAATTCAAACTCAAAATCATATTAGCAAACTCTAGAAAATTAGAGATAAAAATTATACCACTTTGAGCTAGTATTGGCTTAAGGAACCTCAAAACAAAGTTAAAAACTCAAAATCTATTAAAATGATGATCTTGTGGACAAATTAGCCTTCATCATGCATGGTCTACATAAATTTAGGCTCCGATGGCATTGTCATGGCCTCCAGTGTGATAGCGGAGGAGGGAATGCGCAAGAGAGAGTGTGTGTAATATAACACTGTTGTTGCTTAGGGTTTCAGTTTACAACAATGCGAGGAACCATGCAAGATGAAGGTTCTTGGTGAAAGAGAGGGCAAGAGGGAAATAGGGCATGCTTAAGGTTTCCTTTTACAACATTATGTGTGTGTCTTTGTATATAATATATATATATATATATATTTTGTAATATAAGTATTATATTACTTCTATAGTCTAGTAGTGAAAATCCCCACTGCCATCCAGTAGGCCGTGAGCACAATGGGCCATGGGGCGCACTTAACTTTTTTCCTTTAATATGGGTTATTACAAGCTACTCAAAGAAGGTGGTCTTCAAAAAAGTTACTTGAATAACGTAATCTTCAAAGAAGTTGTCGGGAAAGCATTCCTCGAATCAAGAGGTCATCTGGAAATGTTCCTCAACGAAGGTGTGGTCATTGAGAAGGTATTCCACAAATGAAGTGAAGTCCATGAACATCGAGTAGTTGTTTGAGATAAGCGATCGTCAAACAAGATGTTCGTTGGGATGGGTGATCCGCAAAAAAGAGTGCTCCTTGAAAGAAATTTTGTTTTTGTTGTATTCCATGATGGAATACTTCAAGAAAGTGTTCCTTTGTAGTCTAAGAAGTTACTCATTATAGATGTTCTCAAAGAACTTGCATGATTGACAGATGCGTTATGAAATTTTGACCACAAGTGATAGAACTAGTGGTACAAGGATTATGATGCCCTAATTACTGACTATAAATAAAAACGTTAGCATGCCACCCCACTATCAGCATGATTGGCATTCAATCTACATTAGCATCTGCAACAAGTAGTTAGTGATGCGGTGTAGCTAAGCGACGACATTCATCAACCTAAAACCGTCTTGTGAGAGGGAGTTGCTAAACCTCCTATTTGCTAGAGAAAAAAGAATAACAAGATGTCATCCACAGAGTGTGTGAGACCATTTTTGAACCCACATTTCTGTAGGTAAATAACATCAGTTTTAATCCTTCAAAAAGACTTTGGGAAAGAAACAAGTCATTGTGATCCCATAGCGGGTAGTGGAAGCTTGTTGGCATTTGCACCAATGGGTTTAAGCTTCCCATGTGAAATCTTGCTTCAGTATCATTTTTTTAACTTATTCCACCTTCTTAAAGGCTCAAGAGAAGGTTTTCGCCATAGCATTTCTACAAGATCTCGTCGAAAACCATTTCCTCTACAATCTGGTTTGCATGCCACTTTGCCTATCAAAGGCAACAATATTCTGCAACACTAAGCATTTTGTTTAGCAGCAAAATTATCCTATGAGTGAAAAAGCATAGAAGCCAATATGATCCGATGTGAAGAAAACAGTCATCATACAAAGGAAAAAGACATAAGACAGTAAATATCTCATTGAAAGTGACAAATCAAACCATCATTAAATAGCATGAACTATACATATCCAACCACTGCATAACATAACAATTACGAACTTCACATATAGTGGAAAGCAAATAGAATCCAAGGTCTATGTATGGCACCTTCTTCAGTGCTAGAATTAGTGCTACCACACCAAATGGCCTCCCGAATGCGTGGAGGTGCAAAGGCAGGACCTTGCAGGAAAGATGAATTGTGACCGAGTGGAACTCCCAAAAGTGCTGTTGAAGCTATGACACCTCCCAAAGCTCGAAGAAGTTCACCCTATAAAAGATAAAAGTGATTCAATTTGCAAGTGGTAACAAAAAAGAAAGATACTCATGCAGTTGTTTTATCATTCATCATGAAATCCTAATTTTGGGTTAACACGTTACCCCAAGAGCACTGCGCTTGATGATAACGAACTAAGTAATGGTAGTACTAATTGCAACATCTCGTATTCCAAATGTAGAAGTATTTTTTGCTTTGGCTTTATAAAAATGTGTGACATGAGAACTTCTCATTCGATCACCTATCCCGAATGAGAAGTCGTTGTTGTAAAAGTTTCTCCACAAGCGTTTTTGTGAAGGGAAATTTATTGGGTAGTATAGGCTTGGGAGTGATCTTATTAGAATTTATTGGATTTTGCTCATGAACAAAGAGGAAGAGAGAGACCAAAAAAAATATAGCAAGAAATTATAAGCAGTGATCTTACTCACTTAGACCTAGACAAGAATTTGTTAATTGATAGAGTGCAATGAAAATAAAGGATTCATGTAGCTGGCCCCACCTAGTAAGATTAAGGCTTGGTTGTTGTTGTTGTTGTTGTTGTTGTTGTATAGGTTTGTGAGTGGACTAGACATTAAGTGTTGAATCGCCTAAAAATTAATTGTGTAATTTATTTTCCAGCACTTAATTTTCTTTTTTCTCTCAATTTGATCGATTTTACTCATTAATTCAAAAAATCTGCTTTTGTTTTTTTATATTTCAAAAGCACTCAAATCACCTCATTTTGTGTGCACCTTCAATTAGTAGGCAAAGACTTTAAGTTACATGTACCTAAAGTAAAAATACACAATCTCCATATTATTATGATATATAGCATAAGTTATTGGAGATGAATACACCTGTTAATGATAAACGTCCTTAACCTAACGACAAAAAAGTAGTTTCTCACGAAAAATAAATAAATCTTGCATTTTCATTGGCGTTGTATTAATTAAATTGTTAATATATTTTTAAATTAATCCACCAAAATTTTGAAATTTGAATAAAATGGATAACAATTATAATAGCAAAGAAAGCATGAATTAGTTATTGCCAACGGTTTGAGTGCTTGTTTCTCACCTTCTCTATTTCCTTGTTCCTAGCTTTCTCGCTTCTCCTTTTCAATGAAATCTGGATAGCATACTCATCTACACATATACTGCTAATTTGTTATCAATATTGCTCTAAAATTGCCAATTAAACTCCTAATCTGATAAAGATCCTTAATTAGTTGTTTGGATTGATCTTATTTCATATATAAAAATGGAGCTAGTTTCTTTAATAACTGTGTGAAATTTTCACATTTGCAATTTATTCAGCTTTGGTTCTTTGATTTACATTTCAGAATTTTGGTCTAAGCTTTGCGCTTCATCACCAAATCTTAGCAGGCAAGGCACTCGCCCTTATCTTTAATACCCAACGTCATGTATCGAATGTGGTTGCAGTGACAACGCCAAAAGATGAAGCTCCAACCTTTATATCTTCCTTCTCTTGGTTCCTCTTCTACTAGTGACATTCTCTCTTTAGGTTCCTTGACCTATTGCATAAGTAGCACATGAGCTCTTTCTTCAATGTCGATGTCCTGTGGGAATTACTACACTACAAGGACCTTTTTTATGCTCTAACTTCCCTCTCCCTTTCATTTCCTAAGGCCTCATTGCCTAAAGAACTTTTCTGATATTCATCTTGTCCTGTCATTCAACAGTCTTAAGGTGATAGATTATGGAAAGAACTCCATTCAGTGCTAAGTTGCTAAAGGAGACTACAGGAGATTCCCAACTCTCTCGCAATGAGCTAAGCCTACAGTTCATCATCTAATTGTATCATTATTGCCATGAATTGGTTGATCATGCTCTGCATCTCATTTAGGAGATTGGAGATAGAGGTCCTTTCTTGAGTTTCATGTTGACAAGCTTTTTAATTAGGAAGGTCTAGTTTCCAAGTTTCCAGTAGTCTTTTGATCATACATGCCTTCAAACTTCTTCCATTGTGAACTAGTTGTCTTATCCTCCAACACTAAATGAAATACGCCTTCATCTAGTGACATCCAGATGCAACTTTCTGCTTTCTCATCCAAATTTTGCCACTCCTCTACCTCCATATCTATTAGCTTCCCCTACAAGCCCAACAAAGGCAGGTGCAAATCCTTCCATTTCAGAAAGTCCTAAATCATTCATCTAGGTCCTGTAGACTTCGTCATTGAGGCTTCCCATCTTAGCAAGCATTGTCGAGTCCGACATCTTCAAGGTGTAAGAAAACACAAGCTCTAATACAACTTATACGTTACACAACCTTGTCGAAGAACGTGAATTTTCGACAACCCGGTTTAAAGACAAGAAACATGTGTTTTTCTTTAGATAATTGAAAAAAAGCAAGCTATGGTAACACTCTTCTCCAATAAGACCTTGTACAAACTTAGAGACAAATAAATAATACACAAGATGTTATATATGGGCAACAACTGGAATCTTAGATGATTTCATCTATAGAGTATTACAAGTTTTACACCTAAATCTAAGGTTTCCTAGGTTGCTAACAAAGAAGAAAAACTTATCTCTCCATTCTTTCTTCTGCAACTCAACCTTCGTTTGGCTTATGATAAAAAAGCCATGACTTGGCTTTTTTACTCCCTCCTCATACATTAATTTAAATAATAACATATAACAGCATCCCATAGCTCTATGCCTACCATTTTCTTGTTCGCCCATCACTCGCATTCCCCCTCCCTTTCTTAATTTAATAGGCAAGGTCGAGTAAAAAAATTATTATCAAGATAGCAACTGCAAAGCTATTATTTTTATTTCACCTCAAACATAAACTTTAATATAAAAATTAATTTTATTTCATATTCTACACAGACATCACTATAAAAATTTAATTTTATTTCAAAGACAACTGAAATTTTCAAAACAAAGGCATTTTTTTCTTATGCCAAATAGGGTCTCAAAGACTTCAAGAAGATGAACTCTAGATGATTCATCGAGAACTGTGGCTCCCCAAAAGCTCCATGGGTGGATCTTTCTTTTCCCTACAACATCACACTCCTCAGCATCTCACTCCTATTTCTCTTATCAGCTCCATTTATAGAAGTAGAGTTAGGTAATGATTTCTTTATATAGAATGACGAGAGTGAACTTGTGCGTCGCTATCCTGCCATGGCCACTCCCACATGACAACATATCAAGAGGCTGACATGACCACTTGATATCAACAAGATTAGATTTGATGGGATACCGTCGTTGTTTTGAATGATTAGATTTTCATCTTATTTAAATTAACGACTAAGATCTAAAGTTCCTAACCAGTATAAAAAAATAGTAGGTAAGACACTATGAAGACAATGAACGGAATGTGTAAAATATTTTTTTGTAATTGAAACTCTTTATAGGTTTTGTAGCTTTCGAGAATTAAGTATAAAATGTGTAATGTTTATTTAATATGGCGTTTACATTATTCCCCCCAAAATAAATGTGCCAATGGTTAGCAGGCATATGGTCAAAATCAGTGATTCTGTTTTATGGTCTGACTTTCAGTCTTAGTCATTTGGCAGGTATTTAAGATTGCAAACAACATATAACCATTGTGTAGAATCAGATGTGTGCCGTTTACCTCTGTGCCCCTCTTTTAAGGCGAGCCATTTATGAAATACAAGCACAGCAAATATGATAAACGGCAAAACAAAATTCCTCACACGACTAATATATTAATGCTTTCATGGTAAGGAACAGAAGGAGAAGAGGAGAACCTTGAATCTAAGCAAAAAGCGAAAAAATAACAATCTAGGTTACCTTCAGCTTGGCCCTCTCACGGATAAGAGTCAGGGAGGCATCAATAACTCGGTTCTGCCCTTTTTCTATCGGTCCCCTGGAGATATTTTCAGCACTGAGTTTCCTCAGGTGGTGCAACCACTTCGTCCCATGACTCATCTCTGCAGCTACACAAATCATTGACAGGATGGCATCAAAACAATGCAATAATAGAAGTAAGTAGAAGCTCGTACCAATCGGGAAGCGCACACCCTCTATCGATCTACACGCCGTATAGGGCTGTGCGCTTATAGTGACCAATCTTCTTGAAACTATGAAAGGGGCAACAAACCGCTACTCACGAGCATTGAATTCGCGAAGGAGAACAGTATTTAAGCAGATTCGTATGAGGTATCCTCGGGATTCGCTTAAGAGAAGAAGACAAAAAGAACAGCGAAAGAGCCGCCACCGCCTCCGACGGAATTGCTGGATCTCACGGCGAATGTCATCGAAGCAAATTTTTTATTCCTTTTGCGGCCGTTTGGACAGGGTGGGTTAGCTGTGTTAACTTAACCCACTAAATGCGCTAAAGTGCATTTTATTACCTCTGAGTTAACAAGCCTAGTAGCCTTCCCTTAACCCGCCTACTCTTGGGGTTAGCTGCCCCATCCGCGATGCTGGGGTAAGGGCGGAGATGGCGGAGTGCGCAGTGTCTCTCGCGCGCGAAGCCTATGCGAGTGCCATCTCTCCCCTATTTTAAATGGGGAAATTTCTTAGAAGGATCTATGAGATTCCAATGACCATTAGGTAAGATTCGAAATGAATATCTCCAGAAAAAATTTTCAGTTCAATACTCTTTTTTTTCAAAATTCAAAAAAGAAGAAATTCAAACAAAAAAATTTTAAAAAGGTGGCTGTGAAAAGAGACGTAAAAAAAATAAAATAAAATACAGAGTTCAATTAATGGAATATGTGAAAACATACAACTATATAACTATATAAGCCAAAAAGAGTAAGAGATGGCTGACCGTCGATGACCACTGAGAAGCGAGCTAGCGAGGCGAGACTGGGAAAGGAAACCTGTATAGAGATTTAGAGAGGGAATAAATCCTTGCGAGTGGAGGCCAACTGGCCAAGCAAGCAATCATGCAGACAAAGTCACAGATAATAGACTGGTGAACCGCTCAGCCGCCATCGGTAGACCTCTCTTCGAAGATGAAAGATCAAAGTCGTCGCCTTCTTCGACTCGTCAGCTTGTCGCGGAAGCTGCGCCTTTGTCCCGTCGTCGTCGACTCGCCGCGGAACCCTAAAGCCCTATGTTCCGGAGGCTGACGCCCGACGCCCGACGCCCGCTGCGTGCTGTCATTTGAAACACACAAGATTGCTCTGTTGATCTGTTCCCTTTAGCGCCATTCCAAAATCCAAAGGATGGAAGAAGAAAGGCTTACGTAGAGGCAGAGGTGCAGGCAAAACTGCAAAAGCAAAGGCTGAGGTTAGGAGGGACAACTGGAGTTATAAATGGAGCTGTGGTGTTTCCATTTGGGCTTAGGAGTTTGTTAGGCTTTTAGGTGACTAGACTTCCCAGTACCTCACGTTGTTGTTGAAGGAATTGACCATTATAATCATATACATGCACATCTAGTGGAACATGCTAATAGGAACATCGCCTCTATTGCTGATGCTTTGTTCGTATATTGATGTGGCAATGGTTTGCTAGGATATATGCTTGGAGTAAAGCCCGAGTAGAGAGCTTATGATGGGACCCCTCCACACTAGGTGCAAGGTTGGGAACTACTTGAACAATTCTTGATAATAGCTAATTGAGGCAAACACCTCTGGATGGGGTTTGAAGGCATGAACTAGGACAAACTCTTTTATACTGAGTCATGGAGAAGGAGCCAAGAAAAATACCGCTCTAGACGAGATCTTGGAGATGGTGAACTATAACAAATCCCTCCAGACAGGGTTAGGAGACTTAGGTCAGACCTCTCTAGACACGGTTTGAAGGCAAAGGCTAAAAGTGACCCCCTATGACATACGACAATATATATTTGACAATATGATAGATATAAAAAAATTAATATACAAATACATCAAGATGCAATATATATAATATACCACATTATTATAGTTAAATTGTAACTTATATTGTAGACAGAATAATTTATAGTTGATACTACTAAAAGGGTCACAGAATATCTAAGTGAGATAAATATTAAAAATATCATTTAAATTTTTTAAAATTTAATTACACTTTTATATTTTCAAATATTTTTGATACTACTGAAAACAATATTATGGGCAACACTGAGATTGAATTATTTAATTAAAATTAACAGCATAACAACAAAAAAAATAGAGGCGTAATTAGGCCTTTAATTTGTTGTGAAAGTAACGCCAACACTAATTTTGTCAAAATGAAGGGACTAACTAAGGAGGTGCATTGAGAATAGAAAATAATCATAGAGAAGATAAATCTCAAAATATAAGGAGCCGGATGCCTTTTTCCCAAGTTCGGTCTCTAATATGGTAAATGGGGAAAGCAATGATAGATCCCACTTACTTGACCAAAGTGCAGTGAAAAATAATGGTAGTGGGAAGAGGCAGCAGTTGGAAGATAGGGAACACACATGCATACATACACAAATCAGTCGTGCCCCAGTAGAGACCACTTGTTCGCTGCACCCCTTTTCCAAGCACGCTTGAGATGTCAGCCTCCCTGCTGCAGCAATGGCAGCAGCAACAGGAGCCTGGCAGTAGATGAAATGAGACTGAAGCGAGGCCGGCGGGCTGCTGAAGCGAGGCCGGCGGGCTGAGGCGAGGCCAGCGAGCTTCTGAAGACGACGCTGGAGAAGAGCGACGCTAGAGAGGAGAGCGCAGAGAGATCGAAATCTCTAGATGATCGATCTGCTGAAGAGAGGCCGACGAGCAACCCTAAAAATCTCCGCCTTTGCTCTAGCGTCATCACGCCGTTTGATTTCGATCGGACGATACAAAAGCACCGCGTATGCGGGTATCTCGGATCGGGTTTGGGTTTTCAGGTCAAACCCGAACCCAACCCAAAATTATTTAGGTAAAGTTTAATAATCCGAACTTAACCCGAAATTTATTTGGGTTGACCCTAACTTGACATTTTCGGGTTGGGTTTGGGTCGGGTTATCGGGTCGGGTCTATCCTTGACACCTCTAGTTATATAAAACAAAATCAGCTCATCACAGATTCATAATGCACAATCAGCCCTCAGAAAAATTTTTGAGAAGTGAACAGTCACAATTATGATAATAAGAAAGGTAACATGAGTTATGTAAAACAAGATCAGCTCATCACAATGCAAAATCAGCCCTCAGAAAAATTTTTTATAAATGAACAACCACAATTATAATAATGAGAATAATAATATGGGTTATATAAAATAAAATCAACTTAAATGCATAATCATCCCTCAGAAAAACTTCTCAGAAGTGAACATCTACAATTATGATAATGAGAATAGTAACTTGAGTTATATAAAATAAAACCAGCTCATCACAATGCACAATCAGCCCTAAGAAAAATTTCTGAAAAGTGAACAGTCACAATTATGATAATGAGAATGATAATATAGGTTATGTAAAATAAAATCAGCTTATCACAATGCAAAATCAGCCCTTAGAAAAATTTCTGATAAGTGAACAGCCACAATTACAATTCTCTATGTAATTCCAGAGAACTCATGCATCAAAGATTATATATATCCAAATTGGTCCAAACGAAAAACAGTTTCCATCAGAGAATTCACACAGAAAATTAAAGAAACAATGGTAATATCGCAAATCAACTAGGAATGATGAAGATGAACACCATAGAAACAAGAGAAAATAGAGAAAGCAAAAGCACAGTTCAAGCTATAATCAACTATAAACACCGTAGAACTCAGATCTGGGATTAGGGCAGACGGAATCCACCGACTCAAAGGAGGAAATAGATAAAAGTGACAGATCAAGAATTAAGGGAGACGGAATCCACTGCGTCAAAGAAGGAAACAACATTTACTTGATCCCACCGCAGAGAAAACCAGCAGAACTTACCATCACCAAACCAGAAGCTCGCCGCTGCTGGAGAGGCACTCCGCCGGCTTGCGATTCAGAGCGGAAGACCGCGCCTGAAGCGGCGCCATCATCTGGCAAGAAAGTGCAGAGAACCTTCCACCAACCACTCGCAAAGGCTTCGCGCGCGAGAGACACCACTCGCAAAGGCTTCGCGCGCGAGAGACACTGCGCACTCCGCCATCTCCGCCCTTACCCCAGCATCGCGGATGGGGCAGCTAACTCCAAGAGTAGGCGGGTTAAGGGAAGGCTACTAGGCTTGTTAACTCAGAGGTAATAAAATGCACTTTAGCGCATTTAGTGGGTTAAGTTAACACAGCTAACCCACCCTGTCCAAACGACCGCAAAAGGAATAAAAAATTTGCTTCGGTGACGTTCGCCGTGAGATCCAGCAATTCCGTCGGAGGCGGTGGCGGCTCTTTCGCTGTTCTTTTTGTCTTCTTCTCTTAAGCGA
>JAEMOT010000445.1:65757-92473 GCA_019297695.1 Apostasia ramifera | reverse complement strand
TTAGCTGTGTTAACTTAACCCACTAAATGCGCTAAAGTGCATTTTATTACCTCTGAGTTAACAGATAAAAGTGACAGATCTAGAATTAAGGGAGACCGATTGGTACGAGCTTCTACTTACTTCTATTATTGCATTATTTTGATGTCATCCTGTCAATGATTTGTGTTGCTGCAGAGATGAGTCATGAAATACAAGCTGAAGGTAACCTAGATTATTATTTTTTCGCTTTTTGCTTAAATTCAAGGTTCTCCTCTTCTCCTTTTGTTCCTTACCATGAAAGCATTAATATATTAGTCGTGTGAGGAATTTTGTTTTGTCGTTTATCATATTTGCTGTGCTTGTATTTCTAGCGTCATCACGCCGTTTGATTTCGATCGGACGATACAAAAGCACCGCGTATGCGGGTATCTCGGATCGGGTTTAGGTTTTCAGGTCAAACCCGAACCCAATCCAAAATTATTTGGGTAAAGTTTAATAATCCGAACTTAACCCGAAATTTATTTGGGTTGACCCTAACTTGACATTTTCGGGTTGGGTTTGGGTCGGGTTATCGGGTCGGGTCTATCCTTGACACCTCTAGTTATATAAAACAAAATCAGCTCATCACAGATTCATAATGCACAATCAGCCCTCAGAAAAAATTTTGAGAAGTGAACAGTCACAATTATGATAATGAGAATGGTAACATGGGTTATGTAAAACAAGATCAGCTCATCACAATGCAAAATCAGCCCTCAGAAAAATTTCTTATAAGTGAACAACCACAATTATAATAATGAGAATGATAATATGGGTTATATAAAACAAAATCAGCTTAAATGCATAATCATCCCTCAGAAAAACTTCTCAGAAGTGAACATCTACAATTATGATAATGAGAATAGTAACTTGAGTTATATAAAATAAAACAAGCTCATCACAATGCACAATCAGCCCTAAGAAAAATTTCTGAGAAGTGAACAGTCACAATTATGATAATGAAAATGATAACATAGGTTATGTAAAATAAAATCAGCTCATCACAATGCAAAATCAGCCCTTAGAAAAATTTCTGATAAGTGAACAGCCACAATTACAGTTCTCTTTGTAATTCCAGAGGACTCATGCATCAAAGATTATATTTATCCAAATTGGTCCAAACGAAAAACAGTTTCCATCAGAGGATTCACACAGAAAATTAAAGAAATAATGGTAATATCGCAAATCAACTAGGAATGATGAAGATGAACACCATAGAAGCAAGAGAAAATAGAGAAAGCAAAAGCACAGTTCAAGCTATAATCAACTATAAACACCGTAGAACTCAGATCTGGGATTAGGGCAGACGGAATCCACCGACTCAAAAGAGGAAACAGATAAAAGTGACAGATCTAGAATTAAGGGAGACGGAATCCACTGCGTCAAAGAAGGAAACAACATTTACTTGATCCCACCGCAGAGAAAACCAGCAGAACTTACCATCACCAAACCAGAAGCTCGCCGCTGCTGGAGAGGCACTCCGCCGGCTTGCGATTCAGAGCGGAAGACCGCGCCTGAAGCGGCGCCACCATCTGGCAAGAAAGTGCAGAGAACCTTCCACCAACCACTCGCGAAGGCTTCGCGCGAGAGAGACACCACTCGCAAAGGCTTCGCGCGCGGGAGACACTGCGCACTCCGCCATCTCCGCCCTTACCCCAGCATCGCGAATGGGGCAGCTAACCCCAAGAGTAGGCGGGTTAAGGGAAGGCTACTAGGCTTGTTAACTCAGAGGTAATAAAATGCACTTTAGCGCATTTAGTGGGTTAAGTTAACACAGCTAACCCACCCTGTCCAAATGGCCGCAAAGGAATAAAAAATTTGCTTCGGTGACGTTCGCCGTGAGATCCAGCAATTCCGTCGGAGGCGGTGGCGGCTCTTTCGGTGTTCTTTTTGTCTTCTTCTCTTAAGCGAATCCCGAGGATACCTCATACGAATCTGCTTAAATACTGTTCTCCTTTGCGAATTCAATGCTCGT
This sequence comes from Apostasia ramifera, assembly GCA_019297695.1. Lineage (NCBI taxonomy): Eukaryota > Viridiplantae > Streptophyta > Magnoliopsida > Asparagales > Orchidaceae > Apostasia > Apostasia ramifera. Next base: position 90,480 of record JAEMOT010000445.1, on the reverse strand, counting down.
GAGTAGCGGTTTGTTGCCCCTTTCATAGTTTCAAGAAGATTGGCCACTATAAACGCACAGCCCTATACGGCGTGTAGATCGATAGAGGGTGTGTGCTTCCCGATTGATACGAGCTTCTACTTACTTCTATTATTGCATTGTTTTGATGTCATCCTGTCAATGATTTGTGTAGCTGCAGAGATGAGTCATGGGACGAAGTGGTTGCACCACCTGAGGAAACTCAGTGCTGAAAATATCTCCGGGGGACCGATAGAAAACGGGCAGAACCAATCGGGAAGCTGCAAATATGATAAACGGCAAAACAAAATTCCTCACACGACTAATATATTAATGCTTTCATGGTAAGGAACAGAAGGAGAAGAGGAGAACCTTGAATTTAAGCAAAAAGCAAAAAAATAACAATCTAGGTTACCTTCAGCTTGGCCCTCTCACGGATCAGAGTAAGGGAGGCATCAATAACTCGGTTCTGCCCTTTTTCTATCGGTCCCCCGGAGATATTTTCAGCACTGAGTTTCCTCAGGTGGTGCAACCACTTCGTCCCATGACTCATTTCTGCAGCTACACAAATCATTGACAGGATGGCATCAAAACAATACAATAATAGAAGTAAGTAGAAGCTCGTACCAATCGGGAAGCGCACACCCTCTATCGATCTACACGCCGTATAGGGCTGTGCGCTTATAGTGGCCAATCTTCTTGAAACTATGAAATGGGCAACAAACCGCTACTCACGAGCATTGAATTCGCGAAGGAGAACAGTATTTAAGCAGATTCATATGAGGTATCCTCGGGATTCGCTTAAGAGAAGAAGACAAAAAGAACAGCGAAAGAGCCGCCACCGCCTCCGACGGAATTGCTGGATCTCACGGCGAACGTCACCGAAGCAAATTTTTTATTCCTTTTGCGGCCGTTTGGACAGGGTGGGTTAGCTGTGTTAACTTAACTCACTAAATGCGCTAAAGTGCATTTTATTACCTCTGAGTTAACAAGCCTAGTAGCCTTCCCTTAACCCGCCTACTCTTGGGGTTAGCTGCCCCATCCGCGATGCTGGGGTAAGGGCGGAGATGGCGGAGTGCGCAGTGTCTCGCGCGCGCGATGCCTTTGCGAGTGGTGTCTTTCGCGCGCGAAGCCTTCCCGAGTGGTTGGTGGAAGGTTCTCTGCACTTTCTTGCCAGATGATGGCGCCGCTTCAGGCGCGGTCTTCCGCTCTGAATCGCAAGCCGGCGGAGTGCCTCTCCAACAGCGGCGAGCTTCTGGTTTGGTGATGGTAAGTTCTGCTGGTTTTCTCCGCAGTGGGATCAAGTAAATGTTGTTTCCTTCTTTGACGCAGTGGATTCCGTCTCCCTTAATTCTAGATCTGTCACTTTTATCTGTTTCCTCTTTTGAGTCGGTGGATTCCGTCTGCCCTAATCCCAGATCTGAGTTCTACGGTGTTTATAGTTGATTATAGCTTGAATTGTGCTTTTGATTTCTCTATTTTCTCTTGCTTCTATGGTGTTCATCTTCATCATTCCTAGTTGATTTGCGATATTACCATTGTTTCTTTAATTTTCTGTGTGAATTCTCTGATGGAAATTGTTTTTCGTTTGGACCAATTTGGATAAATATAATCTTTGATGCATGAGTTCTCTGGAATTACATAGAGAATTGTAATTGTGGCTGTTCACTTATCAGAAATTTTTCTAAGGGCTGATTTTGCATTGTGATGAGCTGATTTTATTTTACATAATCTATGTTATCATTCTCATTATCATAATTGTGACTGTTCACTTCTCAGAAATTTTTCTTAGGGCTGATTATGCATTGTGATGAGCTGGTTTTATTTTATATAACTCAAGTTATTATTCTCATTATCATAATTGTAGATGTTCACTTCTGAGAAGTTTTTCTGAGGGATGATTATGCATTTAAGCTGGTTTTATTTTATATAACCCATATTATCATTCTCATTATTATAATTGTGGTTGTTCACTTATAAGAAATTTTTCTGAGAGCTGATTTTGCATTGTGATGAGCTGATCTTGTTTTACATAACCCATGTTATCATTCTCATTATCATAATTGTGACTGTTTACTTTTCAAAAATTTTTCTGAGGACTGATTGTGCATTATGAATCTGTGATGAGCTGATTTTATTTTATATAACTAGAGGTGTCAAGGATAGACCCGACCCGATAACCCGACCCGATAACCCGACCCGATAACCCGACCCGATAACCCGACCCAAACCCAACCCGAAAATGTCATGTTAGGGTCAACCCAAATAAATTTCGGGTTAAGTTCGGATTATTAAACTTTACCCAAATAATTTTGGGTTGGGTTCGGGTTTGACCTGAAAACCCAAACTCGATCCGAGATACCCGCATACGCGGTGCTTTTGTATGGTCCGATCGAAATCAAACGGCGTGATGACGCTAGAGCAAAGGCGGAGATTTTTAGGGTTGCTCGTCGGCCTCTCTTCAGCAGATCGATCATCTAGAGATTTCGATCTCTCTGCGCTCTCCTCTCTAGCGTCGCTCTTCTCCAGCGTCGTCTTCAGAAGCTCGCTGGCCTCGCCTCAGCCCGCCGGCCTCGCTTCAGCAGCCCGCCGGCCTCGCTTCAGTCTCATTTCATCTACTGCCAGGCTCCTGTTGCTGCTGCCATTGCTGCAGCAGGGAGGCTGACATCTCAAGCGTGCTTGGAAAAGGGGTGCAGCGAACAAGTGGTCTCTACTGGGGCACGACTGATTTGTGTATGTATGCATGTGTGTTCCCTATCTTCCAACTGCTGCCTCTTCCCACTACCATTATTTTTCACTGCACTTTGGTCAAGTAAGTGGGATCTATCATTGCTTTCCCCATTTACCATATTAGAGACCGAACTTGGGAAAAAGGCATCCGGCTCCTTATATTTTGAGATTTATCTTCTCTATGATTATTTTCTATTCTCAATGCACCTCCTTAGTTAGTCCCTTCATTTTGACAAAATTAGTGTTGGCGTTACTTTCACAACAAATTAAAGGCCTAATTACGCCTCTATTTTTTTTGTTGTTATGCAGTTAATTTTAATTAAATAATTCAATCTCAGTGTTGTGTATTAATATTTGAATATAAAAAAAAAGAGACTTGATTGTTGGGTCGGGTCGGGTTGACCTGAACCCGATCGGGTCAAATTCGGGTTGAAGGCTTGACCCGAAATTGAGTTTGGGTCGGGTTCGGGTTGAAGGCTTAACCCGAAATTGAGTTTGGGTCGGGTTCGGGTTGGCCCGAATCAAGTCGGGTCAAATTTGGGTTTGACTCGAACCCGACCCGATAACCCAACTTGACACTTACCATTCTCATTATCATAATTGTAGCTGTTCAGTTCTCAGAAATTTTCCTGAGGGCTGCTTGTGCATTGTGATGAGCTGGTTTTGTTTTATATAACTCATGTTATCATTTTCATTATCATAATTGTAGCTGTTCAGTTCTCAGAAATTTTCCTGAGGGCTGCTTGTGCATTGTGATGAGCTGATTTTATTTTATATAACTCATGTTACCATTCTCATTATCATATTGCCCTATGATGCTTATCATCTTGCTGTTGTTGCTGTATTTTCTATGACTCATAGCCATGTTAACATGCTGATTAGCTGAATTTAGTTTTATATAACCCATGTTACTCCTTCCATGTTCATGTTACTCCATAATGCATGTCATGTTATTATCCTTCTATTATTTATATTTTTATTCTTATGTGCACTACATTATTCTATTAAATATTCATTATGATTTGGTTGTTTTTGAAATTACTTGTGTGCTTCGTCTTCTATTTATTGCTAAATTTTATGGTTCACCTTACCTATGCCTCCAAGTTCTAGCATTCTCTCCAAGTTGCTTTGCTCTTGCGGCTTTCTAGTAAGTCTACGTTTTCCTAACTTTCATTTAATGCTGATGTTCTACTACAGCTAAGCAATAGTTTGTATATGAGTAGATACTACACTTATATGCTTAGGTATTACACTTGCACTTGTGGCTCTTCTGAAATGTAGGCAATGATGAATTTTTCATTATAAAAAAAGTAGCTCTGATAAATTTTAATGTGATTTCATTTTACATGTCAGTTACCCTTGGTATCCAGGTGGAGAGGTAAACATAAAAATATTATATTTTTTACCGATCCAAGGTACCGTAATTAATATACATGATTCTGAGCTAATAATATTCTCATTATCATATTGCCATATGATGCTTATCATCTTGCTGTTATTGATATATTTCTTATAATCCATAGCCACGTTAACATGCTGATTAGCTGAATTTTGTTGCTTTTGTTCTCATGTTACTCTTTTCATTGTCATGTTACTCTATATTGCATGTCATGTTATTGTTATGTCATTGTTTATATTTTTATTCTTACCTTCACTACATTATTCCATTAAATATCTATTGTGATATGACTATTTTTTCAATAGCTAGTGTCCTAGGTTCTCTATGTTAGTCTAATTCTACTAATTAATATTATGACTTCAAATACTACACTTAAGTCATATTATGTATACGAATAGATACTACACTTATATGCTCAAATACTGCACTTGCACTTTTGGCATTTGGTGAAATATGGGCAATGACGGATTCTTCACTATTATAAAAATAAAAATATAGCTTTGACAAATGTTAATGTTATTTGTAGTTACATGTCAGTTACCCTTGGTATCTAGGTGGAGACTTAAACATAAAAATATTATGTTGTTTGCCGATCTAAGGTATCATAATTGGTAGACACAATTCTGAGCCGACTTTAACATAAAACAAAATCCAGCTCATCAGCATATTAACATGTCTATGAGTCATAGAAAATACATCAATAACAGCAAGATGACAAGCATTATAAGGCAATATGATAATGAGAATGATATTATGGGTTATATAAAACAAAACCAGCTCATCACAATGCACAATCAGCTCTCAGGAAAATTTTTGAAAACTGAACAGCTACAATTATGATAATGAAAATGATAATATGGATTATATAAAATAAAAACAAGTTAATCATAATGCACAATCAGCCCTCAGGAAAATTTCTGAGAACTGAACAGCCACAATTGCAATTATCTATGTAATTCCAGAGAACTCATGGAATTGATATTCTTCATGCTTCCTGGAACCTGCTTCGGAATCTTGATGCTTCTGTTCTTATTAGTTGACGTATTTGATAATCTTCTTCTTCAGTTATATTTGGTGATTACAGCAAGTGCAATTATGAATTACATGTGCTCAGATACTACACTTGTAATTATGAATTATATTTGGTGAATTACGAATAGTAACTACACTTATATGCTCAGATACTATACTTGTAATTGTAGTTCTTCGGAAATGTGGGCAATGATGGATTCTTCACTATTAAAAAAATAAAATGTAGCTTTGACAAATGTTAATGTTATTTGAGGTTACATGTCAGTTACACTTGGTATCTAGGTAGAGAGATAAACATAAAAATGTAATGTTTTTTGTCGATCCAAGGTATCATATTTGATAGACACAATTCTGAGCCCACTTTAAAGACTGTAATTATTAGTGAAGAGATAAGTTATTTTATCTGTAATTGATATACGAAATTTTGAGCCCAATAACATCCTTATTATCATTAGATATTTTATGGGGAGAAAAAGGTTAATGTCACTTCCCTATCATGAAGTAATGTCCTAAGGTGATAGATGATTTTATTTTCTGTGATTTACTTCTTTAACATATCGTTATTCTGATTTGAGTTTATGATGTATGCTATTATTGGTATCATGGTGGAGACATAAACATAAAAATTTATTCGTATTAGGTAATATGAACTTCGGATTCCGACGTACGGGTCAAAAGAAGCTATCAATTAGGAAATCCTCTTCAGACATGTCCACTGACGAACTGGTCTAGCATGTTCACGAAATTAGTCAGACGAATAATTTAAATACAAAAGTGGGTAGAAAAACAAGAGATTCAAATTACTCTGGCAAAGAAAGAGATGTCCTAATTTCACTAATTTCTGACAAACACAATAATGGAGATGTTGTCAATGGGAATCCAACGTCGTTGGCATGGACTGAAATAAGTAAAGCCTACAACACCCAGGTAGGTAATAAAAAAACAGTGCAACATTAACTGAAAGACGTATGGAAAACTTTGAAAAAGGAATATCTAAAATATCAAGAACTCGCTGGGTGTAGCGGATGGGGTTGGGATCCGATTAACAACATACCAGATGCCACAGATGATTTATGGGATCGGATTCTTCAAGTGTGAAAAACAACTATCTGTTATTTTTGATAATTAGTTTTTTCTATTCTTTCAATTTATAGTTTTAATTTTTGTAGATTCACCCTGAATATGAATCGTTGAGGAGGAAACTTTTCAAGCATTACGAAGCAGTCGACGACCTAGTCAGGAATACATATGCAGTAGGAAATCATGCTAGGTCCTCTGTGAACCACGTCTCAACGGGCGAGTCTCACGAGATGGAGTGTAATGTTCACGAAATTGAGAATAATGATGAGGATTTGGGACATGGAGAAGGATCAAGTTTTGTTGAGAACTATATTTTCGTTGGAGATAATGACGTAACATGCGAACCTTATTCTTCAAGTGGAGGTAAACGTGTTGCTGAAACTTCTTAGCAACCAAGGCGACGAAGAAAAAGTTTCACAAAAGAAGATGCTGAGTCGATGCTGAACGAAGCGAAGAGCAAAACAAATATTGCTTTGCAGGCAATACAACGTGCAATGTCGTACACTATCGAGGATGCTATGAAGAAGTTAGCATCCATGCAAAACTTAACGGATAATGCACTTTGTGCATTAATAGATGTATTTAATGAAAATCCTAATAATGTCACAGTGTTTATGATGCTGGATGGGTCCTGGTTAGAAACATGAATTGCAATTACCGTTATGCGACATGCTCAGTTTGGAAGAATGCCGATATTTACTAACAGACCGAACCCAACGTTTGATCCTCCACCTAATTTTTAGCTTTTTTTAATGTTATCATGATAGTGTCGGAAATAACATTTATTCGCCTGTACTTTTAAGTTACATAACCTTTTGTATTTGTGGTAATTATGTACTCATGATTCGAACTGTTATTGTTGTATCCTTCTTCAGTAATAAAGATTGTTAGTATTTGAATTTTCAAGAACAAGTGAATCAATAATTCTATCATTAAATATTACTTTTTTTAAATTAATTACAGATGGATATTAGTCAGTTTTATGGCAATGAAATTGCAAACGTCATAACAAGCCTGCAAGAAGAGGCATTATTATTAGAAATTATTCATGAATTTACTGAGTTAGATCAATCAACTTCAAGAGTTCCCCTGAGTTATGTATGACAGACCGTATCTTGGTAATTTGTATGTTCAAGAGATCTTAAATGGCCATGATATCCGAGCATATAATTGTTTTTGTATGCCTGCCCAAGCCTTCATAGGATTGAGAGAGATGTTAGTGGACCGCAGTGTACTCAGAGACACTCGTTTTATGCCAGCTGCAGAACAATTAGCTATTTTTATGAGAGTCGTTGCACAAGCAGATAGTTATCGCGGTGTCTGTGAATTTTTCCAACACTCACTAGAGATCGTTAGTCAAAATTTTAGACAAGTCCTATAAGGTGTACTGGCATTAAAGGATGATTTCATTGTACTTCCAAATGCAAGCAGCCCATGTCATCCCCATATTCGAAATAATTTACATTTTTATCCATATTTTAAGGATATGATTGATACTATTGATGAGACACATGTTCCTGCAATAGTTCCTGTTTGTAAGCAAAATCGATATAGAAACAGAAAAGATTTCGTATCATAGAATGTTATGGCTGCTGTATTTTTTGATCGATAATTTATATTTGTTGCGACTGGGTGGGAAGGATCAGCTGCTGACATGCGTGTTCTGAAATGTGCAATCGAAAACGGTGGTTTTTTGGTACCACAAGGTAAGCTAAGTTAAATAATCATTTTTGTTTATTCATTTAGCTAATATTGTTTAGTTTTCTTTTTTTTTTAACTTATCAAGAAAGATGTATTTGGTTGATTCTGGATATGCTAATAATGATAAGCTTTTGGCACCAATACATCGAGTTCGCTATCATTTGAGTAATTTTCATAATCGTGCACATCGCAGATATGAGTCTCCGCAGGAGTTATACAATCATAGACATGCTCAGCTCAGAAATATCGTTGAGCGCACATTTAGTATATTAAAGAAATAGTTTAAAGTGCTAACGAATATGAGATCGTTCCCTTTTAGTATACAAGCTGATATTGTGCTCGCATGTTGTATATTGCATAATTATATTGGCAGGTATCATGGTCATGATACGTATTTCAACATGCGTGAGGCTAACATAAAGCATGATGAAAGTTTGGATGATGATGCGGAAGATGATGATCTGACAACTCATATATCTACAAGCGAACAACAAAGATGGGAGACTATCTGATCAGGCATCGTTGAACACTTGTGGATGAGTCAGGTATTTTGGTATTATATCTTTATTATATAGACGTAGCACTAGTTATTATGTCATTACTACCTATAATTTGTTTATTGTAGGGATCAATAAATCAATGATGATGATGACGATTACTTGTTCGAGAATATTGGGTTGAATGAACATTAGTAACTTCATTTTTTGTTTAATTTTTGGTGTTAAGGATTATATTATTTTTGTGTTTGTATAACAAACTATAAATTATGTCATATTATTGAAAGTTTGTTATTCCTATATTTGCTAATTATATTATGAATTTGAAATATTTTTTTGTTATTTCTTGCCTTTTCTTTTATTTACGATCCTGAGTTAAGCTATTAATTTGCCAAACAGAATTTTACTTATCCCAGGTTAACCAAGGTTATCATCCAAATAGAAAATTGCATTAAATTCCTTACCCCAGTGGGGTGAATTATTAATGGGGGTAAGCTACCCTGGGTTAGCTCATCCTACTCTCGAACCAAACGGGGCTTTTTAGGTTCAACTCCATGTTTACGCCTGCTGTGAGGTGTAATTTTCCATCATTCCATCGCTTACCACGTGGCGTTCTTGATGGCTAGTTTTTTTAGGGACATTTACAAATGCTTTAACTATAAAAAATTATATATTTTTCAAGATGAATATTATATATAATTAAATCAATTTTTTATAAAACTATAAATTTTATGCTATCTCTAAATAAAATTTCACGCATACTAAAAATCAACCCTAAAATCATAAGTTATATTTAAAAATATTAATTTTATAACTTAAATTATTTTAATATTAAAATTAAATTTTAATTTTAAATCTTAAACTTTAATACTATATTTAAATACTGATCATTTTTTATTAATTATATTTTAAATTTAATTTAGTGAAATAAAAACTTAAATACTCATGTATAATATATAATAGGATAGTTAATAAAAATATATTAATAATTTTATTTTAAAATATTTATGTGAAATATGTAATTTTATAAAATTTTAAGTAATTTTTGAGTTATATTAATATTATTTTGAACAAATTACTTGAAAAAAATTTGAATTAAATTTGAGTAAAGCTATACTCAAATAAGTTTCAAGATAAAAGCAAATAATATTTCTATTGCTAAAGCATATTTTGATATATTTTTCATTTTTTAATATATCAAATATATAATTTAGATGTGATTGAGTTAAGGGGGTGTTTGGTTCAATGTTATTTTGATGTTATGTTATTTAGAGAAAGCAATTATTTTATTTAATGATATTTACAAAGAATTTTTTATTAGATTAAAAAATTATTAGTCAAAAGATGACATCTAGATGACATAACATAACACCGAGATAACATCGAATCAAATGCCCCCTAAGTTCCCTTAAAATAACGTTAAAATATTTTATTGCCAAAAATTATTTATCAAAAAAATTGTTAATTTCTCTCAAATAGAAAATAAAAAATTAGCTTATTAAATTAAATAGAAACATATGCTCTAATGATTGTGTTAAGTAACTAATTATTTCAAAACTAAAACTTCTGTCAGTAAATCGTGAAATAATAATTTACTCTAAAAAAAGTATTAAAACAAAATTATACATTATGATTGAAAAATCTATAAATCATTTTTATCCTAATTTAATAGATTTTTTACATCTTTCAGATTTAATAAATATAAATTTTGGAAAATATTCAATTGTTCAATCTTTCTGAGTTTTTTTATCAAATATATATATATATAATATTCTTTTATTTTCTGAGTTAAAAAAACATATATCATATTATTTTTTACAATTTCTTTTTTTTTGTTATACATGTTTGGACAATTTCACAACCTCATTAGCATCCCTCTGTCGACTTCCCGTCCTTCTTGCCTCCCTGAGATCCCGCAGCCCCGCTGCTCCACTTCCGCCACCAACGACCGACGTCCGGGCAAACGCCGTTCAATTCTGCTAGATCACTGTCGTCCTCCCTTGTTTGTGGACTGTCGTTCCGTTCGAGACCGAGACCTCTCAACTCCCTCCCTTTCATCGCTCTCTCCCGCCTCTGTCTTTTTCCCGCTGCGTCCACGGTAGCCCCTTCCGACTGAAGTCCGTGCGAACGCTCGCCATCGACGACCTTCTTCCATATCTGATCGCAGTTGGACTGCTTCCAGAGCCCGCCGAGAAGAAGTCGTCTCCGCCGTTCGCTTCCACCGGCCGAGCCCCTTCGACTCTTTGTTTCATCCTGTGATCTTTCTTCAGGTTTAATATTATTCAGCATTTAAGGGTGATAAGAAAACTAATGCATTTTCTGTTTTCCAAGAGAAAAGGACAGCGTTAGCTAGATGACTATCGACATTTACTGTTTATGTTTGTTATGATTGTTGCCATCAATCTCTTATACTATATGCTAAATGCGGTCATTTATGGGTGAAGCGACAGTTTAATCTTAGCTATCCACATGACAGTATTGTCAACTTAGTACAGGCCTGGTAACTCAATCAAAGCGACCAAGCCATGGTCAGCAAGGTCTACCATGCGGCTCTCCCGTTAAACCCTTCATCCCTCAAATACCATGAGATATCCTTACTGGATCATCCGGTTGATTAATTGTTGGTTATACATTCATGTTTTACATGGATGATACCCTACTCCCATTACCGGTCGGCAGTTAATCCCATATGTCTGCTGGTAACTCATCCGACAACGATCATCTTCCTTTCTCTCCAATCAAACAAATATTTATTCACCCGCAAGCTCTAACAGACTTTGACCAGTTATGGGATGTGGCATAATGGCATGCAAGCACATATTTTATCAGAATGTCTGTCTCAATCGGCCTCTTCTTAATCTCCATGACATCCATGATAGGAGGTCAGCACTTCGTGGTTCCACAAAACTAAAGCGGGATCTTGGGGCAAAAGAAACAAAATCTAGCGTTAATCTGCGCAGCTGACAATGATGGAGGATCTTTCTCACACGGTTGCTGCGTTGGAAGTGAAGGATCAACTACTAACTCAGTGGGCTGATTGAGCTTGCGATGAACAAAGCTCCATCTCTCACATTGCTAGAGTTGAAGGTGAGGTTGGTTCTCATTGAGTTTCTGCTAATGGAGGAGATGTTAACTGCAGAGGACTTGAAGGTGATAGATTTTTTTGAGGAGCTGTGCATCCGTAAGCCGATTGTTGATGAGTAATTAGAACTAGAAGATGATATCTTAGAGTATATTATGTGCATCGCCATAGGACTTAGTGTACTCCTTGTTGTCATTGAAATAGTATTTGAGATTCCCCTCTTGTTTATTTTTGGTTTATGTGCACCTGTTACATTTCTTTAGGCGCCTGTTAATGTTTTCATACGATTGATCTCCAGATACCTATTGTGTATTCATTCTACATTCAATTGTTAGACATTCCTACTCAAAATTAAAGAAGTCTATACATGAATCAGTAGTGGGCATCTCCACATAATTTACTGCATAGATTTTCAACAAACATTAAAATGCATGAAATATCGTGAATTTTTCAAATAAAATTTGGCTGTAAAATTCTCACATAATTAAAAGCTCTAAATTTAATTTTTTTTCAAAACACGGCTATATCAATTTTGAGTTGACTCAAAACCCATTTCAAGTTGGGTCAAACCCGAAAAATTCAAGTTTAAGTTTGTAGTAATTCTCTCAAACTCAACCTCTTTCCAGCCCAAGCTCTGGATCATTGAAATGTGCATGCAGGATATGATGTTTGGTTATGGACCCAGTTCAGTTGAGATGACTCAAAAACATGGATTGTCCTATGTTTCTATACCAATATTTTGTATATTATCGTGAAATGCCTTTATCTTTTTGTTCTCTGCAGTTTTTAGTTCTTTGTGCAGTCCAAGTAATGCTAGTTGATTTTACTCTTCTTTGTGGCTTTGTTTATGTCAACATGTACAACAACAGGAACCAAGCATTTATCCCACTAAGTGGGATCGGCTACATGAATTCTTTTATTTTCATTGCATTTTATTAATTAACAAATCCTAATTTAGCTCTATGTGTAAAGTCATTCTTTATAGTTTCTTACTATGCTTTTTTTAGCCTCTTTCTTGTTTTACACGGGAAAAGTCTAATAACCCAACCTTTTTTTATTGGAGTTTTAATCGGTCTACGATTTATATGTCTAACTCATTTAAGCTGATTTTCTCTGAATTTATCCTCAATTGATGATACGCCAACTTTCTTGTGGTTGTATTCATTTCTTATTCTATTCTTTTATATTTACGCACTCATCTACCTTAGCATCATCATTTCTAAAACAATTAAAAGTTGTCTTTCTCAATAGCTTTTAGTTTCAACATGATAGCCAGTGTAATCAAAGAAAGAAATCCATATTTTTTATTTTATTTTATTTTATTTATAATAATAATAATAGATCAGCAATCGGTCTCAACTAAAATGAAAGATTCTCACATGCATCTATTTTTTATTTATATGTTTCTGTTTAAGTTTAAAGTGTATAGCAGAAGAAATAAAATCTTATTTACTTATTAGCTTGGCTTTTTCATCACAGGTACTGCACAACTTTTTCATCATGTCTTTGCAAGAAAGCCTAAACAAGTTTAGGCAACAGCAAGAAAAATGCCAATCAACACTGACTAGTATAGCCAACCGAGGTTCAAGGGCATCCCACTCTCATAAGCCAACACCAACAAGCACTTCTTTTGCACCCTCAAAGGCTCCTGTGCCTGTGAAATTTTCTAATGACACTGAGAGGCTTCAGCACATCAATGCTATCAGGAAGTCTCCTGTTGGTGCCCAGATAAAGCGTGTGATTGATCTACTTCTGGAGGCAAGGGAACTTCCTTTTGTTTTAAAAAAAAAAACTTTTTAAGAATAAATTCAATTTTAAGGAAGCAACTTGAACAGCCTTTTTCACTATAAATTACTAGTTAAGCTGCAATCCCAAGGAAATCATAAACCTCAGATTGGCTTGTGGGAATTGGAGCAGGATTTTCTCGAGGACAATTAAAAGAATTGCCTGCTTTATGTTTGAATTAGAAGTTGAAAATAAAATTATTAGATTTGACTGTTGGAAAAAATAAATAAATTAAGAAGGGGAAAAAGGAGTGACAAGCTGCAGTTTAAGTGCATAAATTTATAAAGTTATCTGTCTTCAATCATGAAAATGCCTAGTGTGATACATTTCTGTGCCTGATATGCTGACTAGGCAAGCTCTTATTGATCTATGGTTAATGTATTTTAGCAAATACGGTGGGGACATGTTCTCAAATAAGTGCTGATTTCAATTTTTGTATTCCAAATATTTACGTGTTTAAGCAGTTATACTTAAGGCTAAGAGGCCTGGATAAATTCATAAAGATTTGTCTTTCAACGTTAAAATTGCATATTGAGATACGTATCTGTGACTTCTTATGCGCAGACTAGGCAAGCACTTACACCAGAGCAGATAAATGAAGCATGCTATGTCGACATTATGGGCAACAAGGCTGTTTTTGACAGTTTGAGGAATAATCACAAAGTAAATTATGATGGGAGATACTTTTCCTACAAGGTAATATTCTGCAGTATCTTGTTCAGTAAATTTAAATGCTTATGGTCGTACGCATCTTGCCACTCAGAAATTTATTTAATTTTAGTTTGCCTCACAGTGATTGTGCCTTACGCTGTTTCTCCATTTTATTCATTGAGCATTGCGTTAGGGGACTTTCTTTTTATCTGGACATTCTTATTGGCTAAATAATCTTCTTTTTTTGAACCCTTTGAATCAAAGATGCGGCTGTTTCAGCCATATATTTATTTATTAGATTGCACTCATGAACCCCTATCAAGGTAGTCTTTTTTTTTTCCAACATAAGCTTACTTTGTCGACTCAGTGAAGCGCATAGAAAGTATTAGAATATTGAGTTCTTGACTTTAAATAAATGTGCTGCCTCTGTTTTTTCCTTTTCAATACTTTTGTAGTTTTCATCAATCAAGTAGCTTCATATATTTATTTTCCCTATTCCAGTAGTGTTGGAGGTTCTTATCTTTATATTATTTTACTTTGAAGGGACGGAAAAGAAAGAAATTGAGTAGAAACAAGAAGAGGAGAGAGAGGAGAGAAGTAAAGAGAGAAAAAAAGGAGGAAGATTATAATTAGAGAAAGGAGGAGAAAGAGGAAGGGAGAGAAATACAGCTGAGAAATCTTCTTCTCAGTCATAATTTCACAATTACATAACCAAATAAGGCTCTTAATAAAGAGTTTTTAGTACATACATCAAAGGAAAAAAGAATGCCTAAACAATAAAGCATATACTGATATACATAAATTCTCTCTAACTTCAAACTTGAGTTATATGAAATTGCATCTTTTTACACCTAAAATATTTCAACTTGAAATTACACGGATTAATGGACAGATCTCTATCAGTAAGCTCTCCTACTTCTTCTTCTATCTCTCTTTATCTCTTTCTTCCACCTCACGCTCACCAAAAGGAGGGAATAAGGAATGGAGAGAAACACAAGGTGAGATGGAGATAAAGGAAGATGAAGACACAGATGCTCTCTAAAGAATTTGAGAAAAGCTTTTGATTATTCTGATACGTCAGTTGATTCAGTTTATTCTATCTTAAACCACTTGGAATCTCCCCTTTAGAGTTTTTCCACTTTGGGTTTTGGGATACATTTCTCCTCTAATATATAGGAGGGGCTAAGGGGTAGATACAAGATGCAGCTGGTTTGATTCCCAACCTATCCGTTTGTTCTTTCCCATTACAACTTTCATATTTACAAAAAGGTTGCTACTTTTCAACCTTTTTATGTCTTGTTGATCATGCTTCTGATGATTGGGAATTGACTGTTATCTATTAGCAGTTGTCTTTTTCTGATGTGTAGGTTCGAAATATCATTGGTCTCTCAATTCTTCCTTTTAGAAATTCTTTAATAACATTGCCCTTTTCTCTTGAGCTGAGACTTAGCTAGTCTTGTGGCTTTGTTCTTTTGAGCTAAGTTGTAGTCGGTCTCAAGGCTTTTTTTGGATGGACATTCCTCATGCATGTTAGATATCTCATAGATGTCCAACACGACCTTGTTATTTTTGTTGACACCTCTCGTGCTGATCCCAACATCCAAGATATCAAATATCGTGTCTACGTTCAACACGACCTTGTTATTTTTATTGACACCTCTTCATGCCAGACAGGGCACTTTGATATTAAAATTAATGCGACACAACATGCTCTGATATCAAAGTTGATATGAGATAGTGAAAATGAAGCATTTATGGTTTAAAGAATGGAGAGAAAAATGGTAGATAACTAGACTTTTAGGATTCTCACCTAAAGTTTTCTTATCCATTCCTTCTGAAATATCAATCTCTTCTAGAATCTTTAAACTAATTGATTCTAAAGTTACTTGCACGCAAAATAAATTTCATTTATTCGTTATCTTCTCTAGAAAAATATATATAAACTTTAATATATTTATAAGCAAATAAATCAAAATAAAAAATAAGAAAAGACTAAATCATTACAGCTCTATATAATTATCTAAATGAAATAATTTCAACTAATTTAAATTAATTAGATTTATCCATTTAAATAATATTATCCAATGTGATTAAATCAATTTGAATCATATTGGTTAAAACTTAATTGAATAAACCCAACCAATTTAATCTGAATAAAAAATATATATAAATAATCTACATCATCTATCAAAAAGCATGCTATGAGATGCAATGTGAATCGTCTATCATCTGAATATTCCCATCACCTTTTATGTCGATGCTCGAATCCAATGTTCGAGTTTCTGGGTCTCTTGTGTTGACAGCCGAGACAATTTTGCTTTTGTTGGACAGCTTTTGTGTTGATGCCCAATACCCAAAATACCAAGTATCTCTTGTTGAGGCCTAATGCAGCCTTGTTTGTGCTAACTTGTGCAATAATGCCCAAATTCTAAGAGGTCGGTTCTGTTAACTTGTTGCTATTGTAGAGCAACACCTCAATTGTTGGGCCTTGAGGACATTTTTTTTTGTTGTGTAAACAGCTCTTATGGAATTTATGGAATGCCCCACTTTATCCCTTGATTAATGATTAGTTATCTTGATGATGAATCTAATCTTAAAGTGGGGGATTTTCCTATGCAAGGATGATGGCAGATGTCAAATGTCAAATGAGGAGAGACTACAATTGTTGATGGTGCATGGAAGGTTCTTGCACCTTTAGTTGGGCACAAGGTCTACATGACATTTGTGTGTGAATTTGGCCGTGTTTGTTAGCCACTACCAAAATGGCCTTTAACCATTAAAAGAAATAATAATAATTATATAAATTATTTCTCATCCCATTATACACAAACACTAATACAAAAAATTTATTTTATATCATTTTCTATGTAATTCTCAATACATCAATCAGTTTTATTTTATATCATATAGAATTTTTATCCTTATTTAAAAAAGTTCAAATTTTTTCCCTTGAAGGCTTTTGTTCTCTCTAACCAAAAAGAGTCATGTAAAAGGCTCCTTGTTTTATTCTATAGGTTTGCTTTTCTAACTCAGGTCTTGGGTTTTCTCCTTGTGGGATTTCAATTTGGAATTCAACTCAAAGCAAAATTTATTCATTTATCAAGTTTGTTTCGTATAATAGTAGGGAGTTCTTACTTCCATCTTATTACATCAAAAAGCTTGAATCAAATGAAGCATAAAATAGAAAAACTCAATATGCTTCCCAAAGAAATGTAGCAAATAAAAGATGATCAAAGTAGCATAGTTCGGTCAGCCCAATTGATACGATTATCTAAAATAAAATATCGATAGTATAACCTACACAAAATGCATATCCTGGTTACCTGTGATGTCCTTTCCACTAATAATGCACATTCTAAAACTTAATCGTGACTGCTATTTCACTTTTTAAAGATACTTGATGAAAAAAAACATAATTGCAACATGTTCTAAGGAATTTTACTTTATCACAAATGATTTTGATTTTCATGTATTGTAATGTGGAAAGCTCTTTTAATTGATGTTCTTTTTCCTGCAATATGCAGTCTAAGCATGATTTGAAGGGGAAAGATCAGCTGCTTTCTTTGATTAGAAAGTTTCCGGAGGGTCTTGCCGTTGTTGATGTGAAGGATGCTTACATTTCTGTTATGGAGGACTTGCAGGTGATTTTGTTTTGCTTGTTGGTTTCTTTCCTGTAATGTAGCTACGGTTTCAACAATTGTGTGGACTCAGGCTGGCTTTTAAGAATAAGTGTAAATCTTTAAAAAAGTAGCAACAACAGCATTGCACAATGCTGGCTTACCTCTTTTTGCTATGTGAGCATCTATTACATCGGCGCTTATGAGTTAAAAGTCATGACATTTCCGAGTCTAAACTGTTGTCTCCATAAAACCGACAAGTTTAAGATTTGTTTTGTTTGAAATTTCTGTCTAGTATGAATAAGTACTGACAACTGTTTATTTTCTGGAGCTACTGACTATTTTATCAACCAAATGAGCCCTAAGATACTCATAATTACTCATGCACATCATTTTGTTTGGAATTTAGTAACAAAAGCCTGGCTCCTTTTGTTCATGTTAATAATCATCTCTGGTGCCATTAATCCTTACTACTGCTCTTCTGTCTGTAACATTTAACACAATCTTAATTGACATTACCATTTACTCTGCAGACTCTAAAAGCAGCAGGTCAGGTATGGCTTTTGGCCAACAACGACTCTCAGGAAGACATTGTGTACCCAAATGATCCAAAAGCCACAATCAAAGTCGATGATGACCTGAAGCAGCTCTTCAGGGGGATCGAGCTTCCCCGCGACATGGTTGACATTGAAAAGGAGCTTCAGAAGAATGGAATGAAACCCGCAACAAACACGGCTAAGCGGCGCGCAATGGCGCAAGTCCATGGCATTCCGTCGAAGCCCAAGCCAAAGAAGAAGAGTGGGATCAACAAACGCACCAAGCTCACAAATGCTCACCTACCTGAGCTCTTTCAGAATCTCAATGTGCCTGATTCCTAATTCTGGATAGCCTCTGTTTCTCCAAATGCCAGTGGAAGCACCATTCATGTGTCTGGCTTTTGTTTATGTTTGTTTCTGATGTTGCTTTTTAGTGATTCTTTAATGTTCTGCAGATAGTGTAGCCAATAAAAAAACTCGACTTCTTGATGCTTCAGATGATTTACTTTTTTTTATTTGTATTCAATCAAAAATTTAATAATCAATGCAAAGAAATCTGAAATTAAAATTGAGTTTTAATGTAATCCAATTAAAATAAAAAATAAATTTTTAATTAAATTTTCTTGTATTTAAACACATATAACAGTATTTTTATACATGTTTTGAATAACTTGAATATAATTAGTATACATTTCTTTTTTTTCTAAAATTTTTTAAATCATTTATCTTAAAATTTTGTCATAAATTTTTTGCAAAAAATCAAATACAGATTTTCTTTGTTCTTTAAATATTTTCATTAAAATTATTCTAGATAGAAGAAAATCTACCAGTTCATATGCTTGAAAAGAATTAGAAATGAGAATTAAAATCGAAAGCACTCAATTATTCTCAGAAATGGATGTCATTTGAGTATTATAAAAATTAGAACTATTATTACGTAAGCAGATCTACTATTCGAATCGTATGCTACATCTGTTTCCTATGTAACACTTGTTTCTCTCTTTGTGAAATACATATATCAACCAAAAAATAAATCAAATAAGAAATACAGTTTTCAAATAAAAATTAAATCCAACATACGGTTCTACTTATGTCATGCGGACTGAGCAGTCTATCATAAAAAATAATGGTTTTTTCAGTGATCTTTCTGTAGATAAACAAGTAATTTTATCAGTTCACCCACAGGCCATAGAACTTGCTATAGTGATTTTCTTGATCTATGAGATTCTTCGATAGATAAAAAAACAGCATATAAGCTTACAAAATTATTCCATCTCGTACAATCAATGCATAAGATGTCAAGCAAGTTCTCGTTACTTACTGTTTAACATAATCATCAAATTTGTCTGCATCCATAGCATAATAATCTAAATCATTCAGCTTGTCAGCATGGAAAGACCTGTAGTTCAGAGGCAGCAATGGAGTCCAAGATCCATGAATTTGTCACTACTCTTGCACCACAAGTTCCAGCAAAAGCCTGAGCTTCAGCTCTCCTATGGTCAGTGAATTCGGCATTCTGGTTGAGCCTGCTATTCTCAAAAGGCTCAAGGCTGTAAACTATTAAGGTATTTTCAGAAGAATCGTCCAATAGTAGCTTTGCCTGGCCCCTTGAAATTGGCCTCCGCTGCAACACTTTTCCTCCTCCAGCTGTAGTAAGATCCTCCAGATAGCCCTTGTAGGAAGGAACAAAGTCCCCAATAAAATAAAAACAAAGGCCACTGAAAAGCTTTGGCTCCTGACATCAAACACAAGAGTTCAATTAAAAACTTATCAAGATGGTAGATGAAGTCAAGAAACTCAACAAATTCACTTAAATTTTTTTGATTCAAAATTTGCTTAACAAGTAGAGGAACAATATGGATTATTAGATTCCAAAACTAGAGCAGAAGCATGTTGATTCAAAATACTAGATTCTAATTCTCAGTTGAAAAAAATTGAAATCAAGTCAAAATCTACTAAATTTAAGTGGTCTAGCATACACCAACCCCCCTAGAATTATTACTGTGTAGGCACAATGTACTATTGAAATCATAGCAAGCGACGCATGTATTTTTAACTTCTGTGAAATATATACATTAGTTGATAAATAAATCAATAAAATGTGCAAAAAATGTGCATATGAGAAATGAAACCAGCATATAATTTCAATAATACTTAGTACCTGTGCAATAACTTCACTCTTGATGTCACCTCTCAGATATAGCATCTAGCTTAATATGTGTTTTGCAATGTTGAGGATATTCTGCATATTCACAACTCAAAATTACCTTGTTAATTAGTCTCATTCTTCCAAGATGCGGCCCACCACAGATTCCATGGACATCAATGGTTATTTCATACTTCTCTTCATCAACAGGTTTCATATGCTTCATACAATCTTTGACCCCTGAATCATGGGAAGCATGCTAAATATGAAGATAACCGGCAAAATTTAGAAATTGACAGTGAAAATATGTGATTTTTTTTCTTGTGATATGGGACATGTACTCACACTCAATGCTTAAAATCCACTTCCCATGAAGGATGCCCATCAGAAACTTCAAAGTTCTTCTACATGCTCCAGTCTCATCAGCTGTTGCAATGACATGGGTTACTGCTGAACTCCAGGTCTTTGAAATGTACACACCCGTCAACCTTGCAAACTTAGATACAATTTCCTGAATGAAAATATCAAATGTAGTTAACAAAAGGTATCATTATAGTAGCTCTACTTTACATTTATAATCTCATTTTGTTATGAAACCAATCTTAGCCTTTTTTTCTACTTAATGTTAGCTTATGTTTTTATGAAGTTTTACACTAACCAATTTATTTTTGCCTATTCTTTCAATTCTTTTCACAGTAGCATTATCTCCTAGCATTAATATGCATCTTTTTCTTGTTAAAAGATAGGAAAATGCATTTACCTTTTCAGCACTTGAGAGCGCAGAGGTGGATAGAACCCACTTGCAAGCTAATCCAGAAGGCCATGTCCACATGTTATTCACAGCATCTGTTGATTTTCGCTTTGAAGGAGCTTGCACCTCTCTAAATGTTTCAGCCGCATGAAAAGAATACATGTATAAATAAACAGATTTTAAATTTTATAAGTTCATCAAACCAATTAAAAGACACCTTTTTGATGCGGCTTTCTTTCGGTTCTGCTTTTGTAGTTCAGATGTCTCACTTGGCAGTTTGGATGATGAGTGTGAAGGGCACAGCATAACAAAATTTTCCTGTGAAGATAAGCTTTGTGTTATTGTTCTCTGGAGAAAGATAAAGCATTTTTTGGTGACCTAAATAACTGATCATTATAATTCATTCGTGCTCACGTTATCCCAGCGGCATTCTGGAGTCAGTTTAGCACATGGATAGTGGAAGCTCTTTCGGCATGTTCTCTCATAGCAGCCTAGTGTAGCTCCTTTGATGCTACAACAGCTGCATGTTATCCTTCTACCTCTTGCTAATTCAGTAGGGAGGTTAATGGCCAAATCATCTTTGAAGTATACATCAGGCGCCCTTCATCAGAAATAGATATTCAATTTAATGCAGGTTTAACAATGGTTATAGAATAATCAGAGTATTGCTACTGCTAACCATTCTGCGCAATTCCTATGAGCATGGATCAGGTTAAAGCCTCCATTAAAGTCCACAGAAACAGATTTGCCGTCATAATAGTGCGTCATCTCTCCAGAAACCTGCATAATTTATTTTAAACAATTTCTGATACAGATACAAATAGCAAACAACTTGTAACAGTTGGTGAGGTTACTTCTGTGATACTGGAAGAGTGACAGAAAGCACATCTAATTGGAGAATGAGCTTGATTGCATTTTCTTAATTCCCCATTCATAGTGAAACGAAGTTCCTTGTTCTTTAATGAGGCAAAGGAATTCTGGGGACTCCCAGTAATGCTTTTGTCATTGAGCTTAGCATCATATGTGGACTGATTGATTCTTGAAGTTATTGTTGCTGACCGATTGATCTCTTGGCAATCTTGTCTTACCTTTTCATCTTGTTCTTCAACATCAGTCTGGATATTTTCATCTTTCATGGGAGATTCAGACATTTGGGGTTTGTCATTCCTGAAATCACTGGAAGTATTATGGTCAGGTGTTTCCACTTCAACATGATCCAAAGATAACCTTTTTCTCTCTCTTGGCAACTTGAATGTGGCCTTTTGAGCCCTTTTCCGAGATTTACTTGGTGTATCCATCACACTGATGGAATTATAAGATGGCTCTTTCTGCATTTTAGATTTGCCTTCAATCTCTTTGTGACTAATTTCACTTCTCTCTGACTTTGCAGCAAGCTCTAGAGATTCATCAGCTTTTTCAGCATCAACGGATGCTTCTGTTAGCATTTTCATGCATTTTTTTAGACTAAATCTCCTGATAGATTTCAGACGAGCAGACCCTCTGGAGTTGTTTTTTTCTTGATTTGATTCTTCAACCACTCCGATAGGGCTAAATGGGTTATCATCAATCAAAGAAATGCCAGCAGTCATTTGAGTGGAATCCTTGATATCTTTGACTTGCTTATTTTTCTTCTTTGAGGTCTCCTTCCTGGTTTCAGTAACACTCGGTTGTTTAACATTCCCATTAACTTTCCTTAAAGATCCAAGAAAACCAACCTGTTTGGAGGCGTCATTCTGTTGATTTGAATCTTCAAGCATTACCACATTATTTCCTTTGTTTCTCTTGTTTTTCGCTTTATTCTTGTGATTAGCTAATTTTCTTTTAGCACTCTTGTCAGGGAACCTTAAGCCCTGTGGACCCATAGAATGAATGTCAGTTCTGACTTCCCCCCATTCAACTTCCTCAAATCCTTTCTGCCTCTTCTTTCCAGCAGTCTATACATCAAATGAACAAACTAATCATAAATTTTCAGGTACAACATGAGATCTGGATCTGGAGTCTGAAAAGATAACAATACCTGCTTCTTCAGTGGTGTCAAAAAGAGTTCAGGTGAACAAGACCGTTGAGTCCATTCAAACATTTCGCTGTCTAGATTTTGAAGAGCTATGCCTTTGCTCTGTAATTCAGCATCAACCTGGTGAAATGTGAGATTTCATATAAGTAAATTTGTCCTATGTCTAAAAAATGGAACTTACGTCTTCTAAAGTATGGAACTTACAGGAGTAACTTGTTTTGGAGATACATTATCATCAGAATCTTTGAGATCACTGAAACAAGGAACACAATTAGATGATGATAAATCATTTGTTTCTTGGGAAATCAGTCTATCTGAGCCTTCGTCTTCTTCATCTGCTTCTTTCAACCAAAAAAGAGGTGGCAATGAATGCTCTTCTTGCCTCTTACTGCCTAACAGCTGATTCGTATCTAACCCACTATCATTGTCAGCTTCAATGGTTGAATTACCCAACTTGCTGACCTTGTTACACTGTGTTGGGGTGGTCTCAGAGACAGGATATGGTGTCACATGTACTCTTTTGTTGGATGGAAATGACCTTGTTGATGTAGATGGATCAGAATTCTGAGTATCAGACTTCTTGAAGTTTTTTCTCTTCCTGTTTGACATCCGCTTTCCCCTTGATCTTCCTTTATGCACCAGATGTGTATTTGAGGTGCTACATTTGTTCTCGGCGGCACATTTGACAGGCTCAACTTCTGGTAAATAGTAGATAGAAACGCATGAAATTGTTCTCAGCCTTCAGTATGCAAGAGCGTTTTTTGATATATTATTGAAAGACATGAACGGTTTATCACTGAAATTATGAGTAAGTAAGAAAAGCTCAAGTGAAACTGCATGAGGTACTAAATAGGAGAGTAAGCTGGTAACATGAACTTAGATACCAATAGCATTTCGTTTCCAAATCCAATTGACATGCCCAAAACCAACCGAAGGAGCTGATAATAGGATCAACTTCATATATGATGAATGAAATGGGGATTGGATATAAAAGCATGTGACAAAACAATAAGGGTATTGGTTTTTGTCACCCACATCTTCAAACTCAACCAATTTTTAATATAATATTAAGTCCAATAAAGAGTAGTATGCTTTGTACTTTCAAACTTGATCTTAATCTATTCAATTACCAGACTTAATTATCAACTTTCCGACTTCTTTTCGTTCAATCAAAATATGAATATTGACTATCGTATTAAATTTTATACAACTATGCATTTCTTCTAATAACCCAAGAGTTGTGTTGGAACTAGTGAGGATTGCTCACACATGTGAGCAGTGAGCACCATATACGAAATTAAAATAAGCCAAACGGGCTGGGCTGGGTTGGGATCTACAACATGAATACATGATGAATATGGCATTATATTACAACTTGATGCATGTATGAGACCGACATTAAACTACCATATAGTTAACTGGAGCTAAGAGTTGTGCACTCCTACCCTAGTTAAAAAGGACCTTGTGTGAGTACTAGGAGATCTCGAGTTTCAACCACACCATTGCAATTTTCAAATGGGATGGGAAAAATTGGGTGTTTGGAGTTTAAAAAAGGAGTAAGGAGTTTGATAAACCAAATGTCAACCCACAATATAATCAGTCCTGAACTTTGAGTACACAACAAACCCTTAAACCTATTAGCATCCAAATTGTCACACATCCTCTCTCCCCCCCCCCCCTCCAAGCCCCTGAAACAAAAAGAAAA
>JAEMOT010000445.1:47562-65720 GCA_019297695.1 Apostasia ramifera | reverse complement strand
CCCCCTCCCCCCCCCCCCCCTCCTAGACTATGAAGCAAGAAGAAGACATAGTACGACAAGACAACACAACAATTTTCTAAAATATAGGACACGAATACGGCATAATACATCAAATACAATAATAATTAAATTAACAATTTATACTTAAAAAATACATAAAATATAAAATAAGATTAAATTTTTAAGTATAAATAACTTATAAATAGTACATAAATCTTATAAGATTAAAATGAGAACTTGAGAAGAGACATTGATATTGAAGTGATTTGGGATGTAGATTTAAGGTTCACTTTGTCAAGTGAGTGAGATAATAAGAGAAAATATAATTTTACTTGTCAGGACAATTATGACGAGCACGACAATAAGAGGAGGTAAGAGCTCTCCATGTTGAGAATGAAAGAAGGACAAAGGTGAAGTTAGAATTCCAAATATTTTGCAATTGATTTATTTTTGTGAGACTTGAGTGTAGCGGGGGAGGAAGAAATTTGATTTAACGTGATTAGCTTAGAATTTTAACTTATATTAAATAAAATTTTAATAATAATAGTATATAAATATTTAATTTTATTAAATAAAATTTTAACAATAACAAAAAATTTTAAATATTAATAAAAAGAATAAAAAGAAGATAGATGTATCTATAGGTTTTAGTTATATACTTAATATTATTAAAAAGTATAATATTAATAAATAAATTTAACATTAATATTAAATGTACCGAATTCTATCCTAGAAATGTCCCATATCTTAGAAGAGTTCTGTATCTCAAAAAAATATCTTGAAAGTATTTCAGAAGTGTTATAAGGTGTCCTCAAATATCCTAGCTTATCCAAAAAATATTTTTTTATTTTTTTAATATTATTTTATTAGAACATGCCATGCAGCATATCTGATACGGTGCCCCTACGTATCCTTGTGTATCCCCCTGTGTATGTGTGTCTGACATAGATATAACGTAATTTCTTGAAATATTCATGCTTCATAGCTCCTAGGAAATTGTAAAATCAGCTATTTAGTCAGCTTATTCCAGGTTTATATTAACTATTAGGAAAAATGCATTTTGATCTCTTTATTTTGAGGCTAACAGTTCCTACCATCTTATAGGACCAATCCTGAGCATCACATCGAACAGATTCATTATTTGGTAACTTGGCTTTTAGAAACCACTAATTTTATCCCTCCATTTTAAGGGTTGTTAGCATTTAGCTCCTAATGGAATCTGTTACAAATGTTTTTTGTTATTAGACCAATAGAACATCGCAATGCTGAATCTTTTAATCATCCAATTTACCATTAAAAATGACAGAGAAAGAAAATGGAATAATTCTTTAAGAGATGTTTGACTGGTTAATCAATGAAAAATTGTAACTGTTTCCATTAGAACCACCTAACAACTTTTAAAATGGAGGTACTAAATTGAGGGTTTCTAAAATTCATGTGACTAAAGTACTATAAGCTTCAAAATCAAGGGACCAAAATGCATGTTGCCCATTATTGTTTCATTGCCAATGGTTTATAGCTAATCCGATATTTCTGGTTTATAATGACATTAGATAATAATAAACCTATTATGAGAGAGGTTTTTCCTTTATATCAGATATAGGTCATAATATGGGTTGAGATTAAAGCAAAAATTTTGATTAAAGATTTTGAGTAAGAATTTAAACATATTCATTTGACTTTTGTGATTTGTAACTTAAAACTGGATTAAACTTGACAATGGGAGTTAAATCCCAAACAAATTGAGCCAGAATGTCTCAGTATCGCAGATATAAAAGCATACTTAATGCAATATTCTGCATCTAGAAAGGTTCATTTTCCAAAAGTATTGTCCCAAAAATTTAAAAACTCAAAATCTAAATGAAATATTACCTGAATTTTTGGATGGGCCTACTTGAGTTGTAAATATACTCAATCCTGAAGCTGCTTCCATGCTTTTGTAAATGCTTACTAAGTTATCCATATGTGGAGCAGGATGAATCTCTGAAACCAAAGAACCGTGTATGGTATGTTCACATAATCCGTAGCTTCAAGTTTACAGAAAAACATTTTACTACTATCCAACTTTACGAATAAACTTAGTAGTTAGATTGCTCAACCATGGTATAGCCACTAAGACCAATAAAAGCAAACCTATATGAACCAATTTATCCCAACAGAACTGTCAACTCTAACACAACTTGTTTTAAGGTAAGGCCAATAGGTAAAGGCCACCACTTGTCTATTAATTCAACAACTTGTTACCAATGTGGGAGAAATTAGTCAAATTACTAATATGCACTCTCAATGAAAACAACTTTTCTCTCACAAGAAGATGATCTACACCGCCACAATCTACTCTCTAGTAATCATGTTTAATCAAGCATATTAATCCAGCTGGGGTAAGTTATTAATAGGGATAAGTTACCCCGGGTTAGCTTATTCTACCCCCAATCCAAACAGCCTCTTAGAGTCCACCGGTTTTCAATTAGTATAGGTATTGCTTCATGGAAAATGTAAACCTTAAAGCTAAGATAACATCGTACCTCTGCGCCGAAATGGCAGTTTGCACACTGGGCAATTTGATACAGACCTCATTGATTCCACAATACAGAGGCTGGGAAGAAGAACAGTTTATGATTCACAGAGATTAAAAGAGTAATCACCAACGATCAACAATTTGAATGAAACAAGCAGAAGATTTAGTAACATACTTGCAGAAAACATGATTGCAGGCTAGCGAAACTGCAGATTTCAGAAGGCTCAAGCTGCAAAGATCATGAGAAAACAATGAAAGACATAAATTAATTGTTCTCCCCTTAGAACTCTAAAATCAGACAACCTAAACAGTTGAACAGAGCCTGTTTGGCTACCAAGTGTAAGTGGGGTTAACCTAACCCCATTAACCCAGATAAACAGAAAATGGAGCAAAAATTCCTAGCAGTGCTTACTAACACAACTACCCATCGCGAACCCTGCTAACTCAGGATATCCCTAACCCCATTGACTGCTAGGTTATCTCTTCCAAGTTAAACAATTTCTTCTCTAACCGGAGTTAACAACCAACACATATTCATGCTAAACCCACTGATAGCTGGGTTATACAAACTCCAAGTAACTTAACACAAGTCCGTTCCAAAGAGAATCGTAACGTGTATGTAGGAGTGTATCATTCAGGGCAAGACTATGAAACAGAAACTAGGGACTTTTCATCAAGATCAGAGAATGGAATAGGGAAAGAAAAGGGTATAAGTTCTGCGGTACCAGATAGGGCACTTGAGCTCTCTTCCCATCTTCTCCAGGTGAACAAAGTCCGCCATGGCCTCCTCTCCCTTTCTGTTGAACGTTTTCTGTATCAGACGAAGGACGATGAAACCAAGATTTCCTATGGCGTGTTCTTCGGCCAGAAGCGAACGTATTAGAGAGAATAACGACGGTGCTGGGAAGTGAAGATCGAGATAGCGAGAGGCGGGGGAGAAAAAAAGTAAAGAAATCGATCTCCAGAAATCATGGCGGGAGATTTTTTTTCGCCGTTCCCTGTTTGGCGCGAGGACCAGGTACTAATTTAAAAAATAATAATAATAATAANTAGAATAATTAAAATAATTTATTTATTATTATTACTGTTATTTTTTAAACTAGTACTATTTTGATAATGTTTTGGTCCTTGCGCTAAATAGGGCCTTAAATTTCCCCCCGATGATCCGACGAATTTGTGTGCAGTATCTACACTATTAACGGTCCGGCTAGAGCCGGACCATTTGTGTGCGTTGGCAATTGGCATGAGCCGGCTGGATCGAACCAATGGAGTATTTTGGTTTATGTAAAATAAAGTTAATTTTTTTATTAAAAATTATTGAGTATGTGAAGTAAAATAATATTTTTTTACATTAAAAATTGTGTATAATGATTAAAAAAAATTATTTATTATTATTATTGTTGTTTTTTAAATTAGTATTATTTTGGTTCTGATTTGATCCTCGCGCCAAACATATAAGTTATCTGATTACATTATCGTAATTGAACGGTTTAACCTCCGACCGCTTGCCATAGCGGCATGTGGCGCGTTGTTCGCTCACAAGACGTGTTCCACATGTTATAATTTATCCAAATATACAGGCACAAGAAATTAAGACAAACAATAAAAATTTTCAACATTTAAATTCCGAACTTTTTTTTTTTTTTTTAAAAAAAAGTGACAATGCCATAAAATTATAATAAAAAAACTACAAGCTATCCAGTGTCACTTAACATCCATTTTGAGAATGTTACAAAAGTCATTGGGAAGAGTCATATCAATTTCCCAATAAAAAATCACCTAGTCTCGCATAGTGCGTCAAAAAATTAGCCGCACTATTGTTGTTACGTTGTATATAACTAACTCTGCAGGCAGCAAACGATAATAAGATGTTCATAATATTAGCTAGGATAGGATTCCGAGAAGTGAAGTTTGATCCTCTAAACAGTCTAAATTCCGAACTTTTTAAAAATTAATATGCTATTAAATTGAGCCGTGATCAAATTAAGATCGAACTATAGCTGAATATCTGTTAGGTTCACATCAACCTTAAACTTGGCCTCAATATATTTATTTTAAAAAAATCAAATATATTGTATTTATTGCAGATGTATTGATTAGCATGCTTGTTAGGTAAATCAATAGATATATTTGACTCACGTTAAAAACTCAATAAAGATTAGTTAATTTTTTTCAAATATAATTTTCAATTCAATGAAAAATTGGACTTAGCTCAATTAAAATTCGAGTTAAATCAAACTTAAAATTAATTTTAGTTTAAATTGATTTACAAATTAATGAACCGAGCTTAAGTCTTATCAAGCTCGACTAGAACTCGAGTCGCTCTTACTTCTATTAATATATCATATCATACATACATTTTAACACTAATATATAAATATACAAATAATAAAGTATATATATTTGAAAAAAGTAATTTTATTATACATAATATAAATATATTAAAATAATAATTAATTAATTTCACAACATATATACATATTAATTGGTTAAAATAAAATTTAAGAATATTTACATACATAACTTTTAATTCATCTTGAATTACATATTAAATCTTTTATTTTTTAATTTTATAATTTTGTCTCCTAAATCATTCAAAAATAACATATTTAGGCCTTTCTTATGATTTTTTTTTAAAAAAATTTGCTGATTATAATTATTTAGATGCATATTATCAATAATATGTATATACAAAATATTATAAATATATTTATAAATACACGTATTTTACTAGTTTTTATTATTAGAAAATTTAAGGGATGAGTTATAAAATTAAAAAATAAAAAATTTAATATGTAATTTCAAGATAAATTAAGAGGTATATATGTAAATCTGTCTTTTATTAATATTTAAGAACTAAAATCTTTGCAAAGCATTGGCCTAAGGAAAAGAGGCATAGTATTTTGCCAATAATATCATATCCCAATTTTAAGGCATAAATATTATTATATAACTTAAACTTTATAAAAGTTATTCTTTGCAAATATTAAAGATTATCCAAGTTTCTCCCTCAACCAATGCGGTTTGTCTCTTTCAATTTATATTTATGGAAAATCCGATTATCTAATTTACATGTATAAAAAATGCATTATTTGCAAAATAAATTCTTAAAAAAATTATATAGCTCAATAAATTAATTAATAAATACACGAGTGAGTTAAAGACTTAAATACTAAATTATTCGATGATCAGCTAATTTTTAAATAAATTAAATAATTTTACTGAATAATTTAATAAATTAAATTTATAATTCATGGATCAATTTATTAATCAATTTTAAAATTTATAGCAAACTTCAAAATTTTTTGATTCTTGCTTCAACTTGGGCCAAAGCCCCTTACAAAATCTCCCTATTTACAAAGGCTATTGGTTTTAAAACGCTAGCAGCAAATTTAATTGAGTTAGGGGTGATCTTAACTCTAAACTGAATTGAAATCGAGCAAAATGAATAGAAATTTTTGGTTAATAACACGGGCAAATTCAACATTCCAGATTCATTTCTTTCAGATTTTCGGGTTTAATCCACGTTCAATTTTCAACTAAAAATTGATTAAGCCAATGAACCACTGAATTAGTAGTAGTTGGTTCAATTAACCTATACAATGACACATTTGCATTGTATCATTAGAGAGTTCAATAACTCTTCTTTTCATCACAAACATAAAACTTTATACATAGTTGATCATCAGTTTATAGTCATGAATGTGATACAAATAATTAAAATAGAGGTTGAATAGAATTTATGTTGTTAATGTGTTAAATTTCAATGTTATAGACAGCAATTAAGTGTCCATAAAAAAATATAATTTTTACAAGATTTATATCAAAAAAAACTTCACAAAGATTAAAAACTTAAAATATTTCACTTGAAACCGATTCATCTTACATCAGGTTCAAGTTTTCACAATGAAAAACTGTTGAGCTCAAGTCACATTTTGAATTCTACATTTCGGACCAATTAGCAGAACTCGTCACCCGACTCGAGTAACAAACAAACTGTCATTAGGAGGTTTTTCATTACTCATTTAACAATATGAAAAACTATTGAGTTCGGTGCCCGAACATTTGAGCACCATCCCCCGCCCGCTATCTGCACCACGGGTCCCAACGCCGTGCATGACCCCCTGCATGCATGTCATGCCGTGGTTGGTTGAGCACCGAAACATTCGATCGTCCCAACCTAATAATCTCTCAAATAACAACCATCCTTAATGCTAGCTATAAGGTACACACACTTGCTAGCTAAGGAACACCAAAAATATGTTCAAATTTGGAACCATGTTAGATAATTCTCCAGTTTTAGTTGATTTGAATTTCTATTTTTTTATCAAAAAAAATCCTCACATTTTATGGGACACAGTTAAGTCGTTCGAAAGTAAATCGATACAACTTGCATAAACTTATGGATACGAAATTCAGTGAGCATATGCATGCAATTGAAAGCCTTTCAAAAGAGATTAACCTTTATAAACACATGCACATACATTCAATTAATAATAACATTAAACATATATAATATGTAAACAAAATTACACAAGAAAATTGATGAAAATGTAAAAACTTATAGATTGATTGCACATTCACTGGGACTTTATTAGCTTCTTTAATTTGCTCGTTGGTATTGGGACATTGTACAAAAGGTAGAGAGTGGAATGTCATACCTCCCACATAAGATTCTGATGATGTCATTTGCTGATGATAAATACCAAAGGGATTCCATACCTATATAGAATGTTGGCCCAAAAGGAGTCATTAACTCTTTTCGTCATTGGTTTTACCGTGATTCGCATCCATCCACTTCGCGAAGTAGTGAATGTTGAACAACAAATATTTTGTCTCATGCAATAATAAGAAGCAGGACGAGAAAGTTGAGACCCCATATGGTAAAGGGCGAAGATGAAGTGATGCCTACTAACATACCCATTGGCTTCTTAAGAATCTTGAAGTGCATTTAACACTGAGTCTTCTTCATCCATGTGTTCTACATTCACCATTGTGAAGTTCCTTCAACACTTGTACTTCTTTTGAGCATGGACAATTCACAATCCCCAATTAACTGCAAAAATACATTTGGCAAGACTTAGCTCCATCTCTATATCCAAAGAGCCTTGAATGCTTCTTATGAACAAGAGAAGCCTCGTAAAGGAAAGGATCAACTTCTTCTTGCCACGGTAAAGGAGCATGTGAGAGCCCCAAAAGATCTAGTGCTGGAACCATGGTGATCACGCCTATCAGCCATACTTCGGAAGTGGACACCTTCAATAGCTAGTCGCAACTAAAGCACTAGAAGATGGTAAGGATCGATTATGTCAGCTTAGATGGATGGTTAACCTCACGAATGGGAACTCATTGATTGGACAACTTCATGACCAAATGTAATGGAATTAAGGGCAGAAAGAAAAATGAAAACAAATTGACACCAAAAAAAAATATAAAGTGAAGGAAAAAATAAGGACACAATTTACGTGGAAATCCCCCAACAAAACCAAACCATGAAGCTCGCATGCATTTAGCTTAAAAGTTCTGCTATCACAATACTCTGTTAGGAGTTACTCAAGATAACTATAGAATGATCCCTCCGTTAAAAAAAGGTTGTGAAGCCTTAATTCCTCTCTCTCTCTCTCTCTCTCCCTCTCCCCCCTACCTCTGCCCCACCCCTTTTTCTCCCCCCATGAGTAGGTGAAAGAATATAACATTTACCTCCTAGAAGCATCCTTTACAGCATGAGCAGGACTTCTCCATCCGAAGCTTCCTTGTTTATTGGATCTATCCTTATGGCGAGAGATCACAATCGCTTAGGGATGCATGGAAAATATCTGGTATAATTAGAGCATTCAAGGAAGCTGATCCTTGCCATCATGAGCTACTATGGTAGGTGCTATTGGCATTTGTTCATAAACACATGCCTCTCCTTACTTGTAAATCAATTAATGTTGGCAGGAACAATAACCCCAGATTAAGCTTCTAAAAATAACTACCGCAATTTTCGCTACAAAGGGGTTGTCATACTAGGATTTCTAGCACAATAGTAGTACCTTCTTTGGGATCTGAAAGAGGTCAACATCTCTAAACTGAAGCTTTTTAGAAAAATCCAATTTTACAATGTCCATATTGGCTAAGGCACTACCGCACTATCAGCCATCATGCTCTCCAGTTCTGAAATGTGTCTTTGTGCTTAAGGCTTGATTATGCTTTTCCGTGCTGTCTTATGATTACAACATGAATGACTCTCATTGGTAGCCAAAGGCTATCTCATGATTGGAGCATGAGATAGGCTAATTGTTTGGGGAGTCATGCATCCACTATGCTACCTCATTAGCTGGTACATGAAATAGGTTTCTTGAACGTTCAATGAGGTTTCCACAAGGCAGGTCCAAATCCTACCTGAATACCTGAACCATCATGTATCCACATTTCACACAGACATTATCTTGCCACACTGTATTAACACCTACTGAACCAAAAACAGGAGCTAAGAGTTGATAAATCACTGCCAGGATCTGAGGTTAGTAAAATATTCTACATCAATCTAAATTTTTTAAACATTAAATTCAAGACTTTAAACTCAACCTTCGCTATCAAGTCCATCTTCTTGTTAGTTTTATCCAGAAGAAAGAGAGGACACTCATTTGTCTAATCATTAAAAAAAAGATCATGTTAACAAAAACAAAATGAGTGAGGAAAAATCTGAATAAAATACTACAGAAAGACATAAACCAACATAAAACACCTTCAGAGACCCAAAAGCAATTTCCTCAATAAAATTTCTGCCTACACATCAAAACCCAATTGACCAAACCACAAAATTTTCCCTCCACGAAAACATGAATGACAATTGACATTTCCACACCACTATACAAAAAGATAAAAAGATCATACTTTGAACAAAAAGTAATTGTAAAGAAGTATGTATATTATGAGAAACCGTTTATGAAATCCAAAACCACCAACTATGATTATAATTTTAGGAGATAAACAACAGATTCAAGAATTCAAAATCAAAATAAATAACAATTTCTACAGAAAACTGAACAGTTATAACAATTGTACAATCTTGCAGTTTAATAAAAGCATTAGAAGTAGCAATTGAAGTTATCACAATTAACACACAGTAGCTTCCGATCAGCTAAACGAAACATTGAAGAGTCCTCAGCTTGCTTCACATTCTGTTCTGCTAATACAAAAAAGGTTGGACTGACATATTTGCTTATTAAATTTTTTTAAAACAGTTACCTTAGAGAATCCAGAGGAGAGAAATATGATCAATTGGAACCAGAAAATTTGGCCATCATCTTCGCAATTACTGGAGCCACCTTTGGGTTTCCTTGATGTTTTGCAAAATTTGCCGGGTTCTTCATCACTGCAAACAATTTGAGCAGTTGGTCAGCTGCTGTAATGGAATATGATCTATTTTCAACCAAAACATGGAAACCATGAAAGAAGTACCAATGACTACAGAAAGATTATACTCCAGTAAATGTGGCCGACACAATTAATTTAGTATTAGAATGGTGGTGTTGTTGTAGTATTTTGTGCAATTGGGCATAAGTGCTGCTCGACATTAACTCAAATCCGGAACATGGTCTAATATATTTATCCATATTCATTAGAAGACTACTATGATAGCATGTTTTCAGAAGGTGAAAGAATTTAGTTTGAAAAGGCATTCAGTTATTGTGTCATTATGTCATTATATTGACAAAACAATTGCTTGGTTTAATGACATGATTCGAAAATATCAGAAAAAAATTACAAAATTTCTACTCTAAATTGTCATCAAAATGTCACCTAAAATTGAGTACATCTAGATCTCATCTCTCCTATGAATAGATTAATGATAGCAAAGAAGTAAGAATAGTCGAAATAGGATTAGGAGGTGAGGATTTGATTCCATGGTGGAGAAGTTAGAGGCTATCGTTTTAAGGGTGAATTGCTCTGAATTTCAATAATAATGAACTCTTTAATCAATAATAATGAACACTTTAATCCGTATTATAATTACATTGAACAAACAAAACAAAACATGCTAGATAACAAAGACATCTATAGAGCACAAACATAACACTAATGTCTCGATTGCATTGAACCAAACACCACCAAAAAAACCAGCTTTCAGATTAGCTATTACATGTATATTTGTCAAACCAGTCATCAAAGAAATCTACAGGAACTATTGCACGTACACATATAGAATATGATACTGAAGTTGCATCAAACCCAAAAATAAACTCTCTTTCAAATTACAATATGAAGATGTTAAACTAACCCAAGGAATTAATCAAAAGCAGATGAAACAGACAGTTTGACAAATATTGGGGACAACAAAGAAGAAGCAACTACAAAGGTCCTAACTGGCCAGCTTGTAGCTAAGTTTGCCATAATTATATACTTATGGTCTGTTTGTTTGCAAAGTTGAATTTAACAAGGTTAAAATTAAACTTGGATAAAGATATTTTTTTATTAAAAGTTATGAATGATGTGAAGTAAAGTTAATTATTATGTTGGGGTGTGTGAAGGATGTGATATAAAATTAGTTATTATGTTGGGATATGTGAGAGATGTGATATAAGTTAGTTATTGTTTTAGTAATGTGTGTAAGATGTGAAATAAAGTTAATTTTTAATATTAAATTTTATGAATGATGTGATATGCCTAGTTAAAATTAAACTAAGTTAATTTTAAACGGGCAAACAAACGGGGCCATGATGTTTTAAAACAAACGACCAGAAAAATAACATAAACAAAACATACCATCTTGAAGAGCAGACATGATCTCTGGATCACTAAATGCTGACATTAATTCAGGGTCCTAGTTCAAAAATAATGTACAAACCAACATGAGAGGCCAATCATTTGATAGCTTGCATCAACTCTAATGTAATAAAAAGGTAAAGCTAGCATAAACTTACATTAAGAATCTTGCTCATATCAATATTTCCAGGTACACCACCAGGCATGGCACCTGGGAACCCTCCCGGCATACCACCTGAAAATCCACCAGGCATGGCCGTGCCACGAGGTGATCCCCCTGGCCTTGTTGAAGATGATTGTTCCTTTCTTTTTGCCTTCTCATAAGCAGCCTGCATAAGTAAAACATCAATTGTTGAGCTTGACTTCAGTCCATCAAAAAATGCACATATTCATTTCAAAAAAAAAATGCTCATATTAATTTCACCTGAGCTTCAGCACGGCGATGCTGCCTCTCGCGTTCTAGTTTCCTCTCTTCCTTTTCCTTCCGTAGGCGTTCATATTTCCGGCGATGTTCATCAATCTTGTGCGCATTGGGTTCCACCTGCATCATACAAATCAAAGCAAAATTAAGACTCAGATAATGTCTCAAATTCTACATTGAGAATTTTTTTACATGCCTTTTTAAGTACAGCATTTATTTCATCATCATAATCCAATTTGGATGCTAAGTGAAGATCCTTTGCTGCTTCTTCCCATTTTCCCAGCAAAGATAAAGCAATGCCTCGAGCTTTATAGCCTTTAGCGGAGTCAGGGTTTATCTAAGTGAATTTAGAAACAGAAGTTAGTACTCTATGATTCAAAGACTGCTAGGCAAGTAAAATCCAACGCTATGATATATGTTCAAACAAAGTTGCAGCT
This sequence comes from Apostasia ramifera, assembly GCA_019297695.1. Lineage (NCBI taxonomy): Eukaryota > Viridiplantae > Streptophyta > Magnoliopsida > Asparagales > Orchidaceae > Apostasia > Apostasia ramifera. The sequence continues at coordinate 53,593 of JAEMOT010000445.1, read as the reverse complement.
TTGTTTCAAGAAGTCAATGTAATTTTTCTTTTGTGCTGTCATATTTGACAATCTCCTCCCTATATGCTATTTTATCTCTCAAATATAATTTAAATCACCATAACTACTCAATATGATACACATTACACTGCTAATATGAAATTTCATTCTCTGAATCCTAAATACAATATGCATAACAATGCATAACAGAATATTCGACATTTAGCATCAGAATTACAAGTAAATAATGATATATAGCCTCAGTGGGATGAAATTAAACGTAAGATACAAAATGAATATACTGGCCATGTTCACATTTCACCTAGTAAGGATATCCAGAGAATAGTAATATAGCTGAGCATATGAAAAAGATTCAAGTATCAACTTCACCTGTAACGCAGCATTTGCATCACGAATTGCAGCATTTGGCTTCTTCATCTTGATATATACAGTTGCTGGAAAAAGTATGTGAAAATGGGGATGATAAAAATAGAAACTAAAGCAGTTATTTTCCAAGGTGAACTGCTCGAACAGCTTACCTCTGGTACCATACATTATTGCAGATGTTGGATTCAGTACAATAGCCTCCGTTAAATGTTCAACAGCTTCATCAAGCTTGCCTGCAGAACAGAGAATTCAACAATGAGGGACTCAGCAACTGAAGAATCCAAATAACATCTAAATATTGAGAAAAGGACTAAAAAAACAAATGATTTGCAACCTTCTGAAATCGCCTCGATGGCTTTCCCCTTGGCCTCTTGTGAGGCATCACGGCTCTCTTCTGTAACCTCAATAGATGCATCTCCCATCTAAAAAAAAAATAAAGCCACAGCAGTTAACTCAGAAACTTATAAAGAAAATAAAAAACATTAAGCTGACATAAATTTCAAGGAATACCTTTTGGGGAGGATCATTATCAGGTTCAACAGTCTCACCCTCAAGTTCAACGTCAGATTCAATAATTTCATCATCAGATTCATCTAATTCAGGCCCACTCTTTTGACTTGGAATATCTTCATCTAGATCCTCATCTTCATCCATCATTTCGCTTTCCTAATCAGATCAAAAAAATATTTTTGCAGTTTTTTAAGCTATCAGTATTCTTACAAAGGAATATAAAGAAAAGGTTAGATATCATACATGCTTCTCAGACAATGAGCTTAAAAAAATGGTGGTGCAACAAACAAATATGATACTTAAAGTTCAAATAACTAATTGGCTAGAGAAAATTACAATTTATGTATAGGCCCATCAATGTGCATTGATAAAAAAAATGAGGGAGGGAAATTCCATATAGAATGTTGATGCTAAATTTCGCCAACAAGATCAAATGGATAGAGAAAAAGACTGGAAAATCATAAAAAAGAATAACATCCAAGTTTTACATTGAAACCCAAAAGGAAGGGGATAACCACGTCATTTGATGGCTGTTTTAAATGCATTAAGTATTAGTTTTGTTACAAAAAGGGGAAAGAATTGCAATAAGTGAAGAAAGGGATTACAACAGCCAGGAAAAAAAAGGAGAGAGGATACTCAAGTGAGATCAGATCCACAATGATCCTCACTGAACTCGAACAAATTTAAATGGTTGCTGAAGAATTGTGAGCTAAAGGAGGCAAAAGAGGAACCAGAAACCAACCCTTTGCCCATTCCTTTCACCCATTATAACTCGATAACAAGGGACAAAAAAATCATTTTGGCCTACATGCTGCCATCTCTTGGGATACATCCTTTTGACAATTTGGACAGTAGTGTCAAACCTTCTATTGGTACTTATGCCACCTTTTCTAGCCTGAGATGTCTCTAGAAATATTGTGTCAAAAGGACATGTTGAAATCTTGTTCGAATATATTCTTTTATTCAGTTCCATAGTAGCATTCAAGTCGCCTATCAAGCGATTAAAATCGTGAAGCTCTTCCTTTTGGCTGCCCACATAGACGACTGCTATCTCTTACTCTTTTTCTTGTGATATATCATAGTATCTCACATATAATATATCAAGTAAAAGATGAAAATGGTAATCAGTAATGCACAATTAATAATACTAGTAGCATATAGTAGCATTAGAGAGCATCTAAAACCATCTCACTATATTCTTCATATCCAAATATCTGTCAGTTAAAACCACATCTAGCAAGAAGAACTAGTCTAAAATGTATATATCAAGTACTTTTCCGCTCCCATTTAACACTTCACTGTAAACATGATCAAACCTTTCTCCTCCCACTTAACTCCTCATTTTGAGTATGATTTCTGCAATATCTAACATGAAAAAATAAACAGTAAAAAGAGAGGTTATCTATCTTTTCATCAGTTTATTTGCATCCCAATCCCGATTGATGGTTGATCGATTACTGTGGGGGAAAAAAACAGTGCCATGTTTGTACTGAACAATATAAAATAAAAGCAAAATTATAAAAATTAGTGTCATGATGATGCTGATACATTCATAAAAGCAATTCAGTTGCAAAATGAAATTAACCTCCTTACAACAAAAATTTGTCAGCGTAAAATCTTCAGTCTAAAAAAACAAATAAGAAGAAAAGCATTTAAATACACCTTGTAAGCATCACCCTAGGCACAATTGCCTTTCCATAGCAATAGGAAACAAAGAACGTAATATTACTTACAACTACACCAGTTATGTGAAACAGATGCCCGAAAAGCAAATCGACGCATCTTAAAAATTTTACTTTTCTAACTTAAAAATTTCTTACACAGGCCATTATGCTTCCTTCCATTCAGCTAAACTTGTCATACCTAAACAAAAACAAAATTTCATGTGAAGAACAACAGCTGCATTCGCTTCACACTAATCTCATGGTCTGCATAAGCAGAAAACTTGAAGCAACAAACGTATCCAACAAAAGATACATACTGTATGTACTGCGCTTCCATTAACTAACATGCCATCAATTTAACATGCTTCTCAATAATCAAGAACCTATTTGAAATGTTCATTCTGTGGATCAAAGAATGGTCTTTCATTGAAGGATATAAAAAGCAGGTTAATTTGAGATAACTACTTCATAGAAGAACAGAAGGAAGCAATCAGATAGTTTGCAGTTGATTGGCATCTGCCCATATCCGTACTCATGCAGGCAACTTAAATACAATAAACACATGCAAAAGCATACATTTTTCACAGTTTCTTATCCATCTCCATACAACAAGCTATCATTTTTCCATTCACCTAAGAAGTATAACACGTTTCTTAGTCATAAGCACTTAATTCTAATAAGAAGAAAAATATAATGAGGATAGGTCATCCCAATCTGGATACTTAAAAAAGCCTCTACATAAAAAACCCTGCTTGAACATACCAATCCTAACATCAAGGGTTTCAGACGAGTATTTCTTTCGAGTATCAATGGATTCACCTAATTTTCCCATGTCGATCCGATCAATATTACTGAAGACCACAGAAGATTGCGCGTACCACAGAAGTACAAATCCGTCAAACACTAGAATGGTTTGGAACTGGAGAACCAACTAAAGAATAAACCACAAAAACCCAGAGTTCTCGACTCAAAAATATCAACAAGAGCAGCCGATGAAAGAAATAGCGAACGTACCACATCGCGTGTTCGGGGGGACTCGGTTGTGTAAGCGGACGGGGGAAGCTTGGCACCCATGCTGGAGGCAGCAGCCGTTCGTCCAAGAAGGGAAAATTTCATCAGAAACCCAATTTTCCCGATCCAAGTAGATCAATGTCACCAAGGAATCTAAAGGATTTAGGGATACCTCTCAAGGTAATCTCTGAAGAATGAGATGCTTGGGTCGCTGAGGATGGCGGGATTCTTCCGACACTGCTCCACGAAAACCTTAAGCTCCTTCACCTTCGCGGCGTCCATGGCATCCACCTAACGATAAGCCGCAGAATTGAGAATGTTGTACGCTTTCACTCTCCCTGAAGGCTCCTCGATTCTGCGACGGGGAGCTTTTATTTATTTATTTATTTTATAAATTAATTATTAATGATTTTAATTTAAAGATCGGCGTGCAAATGGATTGTGGATAGGCTCTGGGTGGTATTCCTGTAATTTTGGCTTTCCACGGTGGTTCTAGTATTTTCCGAAGAAGTCGTGACGGCCCAAATTAATGTACGGCATAGATTTCATCAAAAGTCGTGCTAGTAAAGCCTGGTTTTGATTGCGGGCCAAGCTTGGATTTCTGAGCCCAATATATGGGCCTGGCAAGTCGTGTAAGGCCCGGCCCATCAGGTGGACTTCTATTTTGTTTTATTCTGATACATTATAGTAAATTTATTATTTTATATGATACTCATTTAAAATTTGATAAATTATATTATATATATTTTTATTATATTATACATATTATAAACTAATAAAAATATTTTATTGAACACACCATAATTGTAATATAATATAACTTTTTTGCACTTTATAATGTGTTAAATATAATTTATCAAATATAAATATGTAATATGTAAAATGATATATTAATAATAACATGTAAGTAAGTATCTCTTTTTATCATCATTTAGGAAGGATTATTTTAGGCTAGTAAGATGAAAAATATTATTATTATATATAAATATGGACGAATGAAGGACTGGGCTTTAAGTAATAAATGGTCTAGAGGTATACTGTACACTACTAAAAGTGAAAAAAAAGAGAAAAAAATACTCAATAAAATATATAAAAATATATATAGTCCGAAAAAATTTTCCTATATCTTAGTACCAAGCCAAAAATGTACTTCAATAAAATAGAAAATGGGATTCATTGGGGTTGATTATAAGGCTTTTCTTCTTAGTGCGAAGGAAGTAAGCAATAAGATGGAGCAACTACTATTCTTAGATCTCTTTCCCTAAAAATTTTCATCAGAACTTTGCACAATTTTCTCTATTTAGAGGTGATGATTATGAGAATCATGAAAATTTTTATATGTTACATTATATACAATATCTTTATAAATTTTATAATATGTAACGGTTAATTTCTTTAAAAAGTACGTGGTATTATAACATTAAAAAAATTGTGTGACACATCTACAAAAAATTATTATTCATATTATCTATTTAAACTTGATAACTTACTTCTATGCATATTATAAAATACTAAAATATTATATTAAATTCACTCATGTATCATAATTATAATATAAAAGTAATTTCATACACATGATAGTATATAAGATGTAATCTATTTAGAATGAATATATAATATGTATGCTATATAGCTTTATGAAATGACCAAAAAGAATTTTTGATTTTTAATTATTATCTTTATCTATTGAATTAGTATGTTATTCAAAAAATAATGATACTCATCTAATGAATAGAAGTAAAGTCCTACTGCATAGCTCTAATAATAATTGATCAATAAATAAAAAACTTATTATTTAGGACTTCTAATTTACTGAATTATTCAATGGATTAAGTTCTAATACATTGGATAATGTAATAAATAAAATATTTAAAATCACAATTAGTAAGTAACTATTAGAGATATATCAATAAATTTTGAAGTGCAATATTTTTTCTTAAAATAATAAACAAAAAATCCTTAAACTTTTTTGTCAATTTATTGAAGGCTAACAAAACTTCGGAACAATTATTGAATTTGGCTTAAATTCAGCATTCTAATAGGAGGCTGCCATCTGGCATGCACCCATTGTCTTGATAAATAGTTCAGATCAAGAGAAATTATAGACAGTTAACTAATCTATAAGGCAGAACTCAAATTTAAAATTAAAACTGACTGTTTTTCTAAATTTAAAACTGAAATTAAATTCGATAAATTGGTTAATCGAATAATCGGTTAACCGAAAATTCAGTTCTATTAATTAATATTGGGCAAATTTCACCCAGGTCTCTGAGTTTAAGGGTTATTATCACACAGGTCCACGTTTTTAAAATTCTATCTTCGGGGTCCCTAGGTTTTCAAAAATTATCATCTGGGTCCTTTTTTTATTTTTTTATTATTAAAAAATAAAAAAATTATCATTATACCCTTACCCTCCTCTCTCCTCCAGATCCGACAGCCGCGCAGCCAACGCGCCGCCACCGCGCCGTCACCGCGCCGCC
>JAEMOT010000445.1:32886-47525 GCA_019297695.1 Apostasia ramifera | reverse complement strand
CGGCGCGGTGGCTGCGCGGCTGCCGGATCTGGAGGAGAGAGGGAGGGTAAGGGTATAATGGTAATTTTTATATTTTTTAATAATAAAAAAATAAAAAAGAGACCCAGATGATAATTTTTTAAAACCTAGGGACCCCGAAGATAGAATTTTAAAAACGTGGACCTGTCTGATAATAACCCTTAAACTCAGGAACCTGGGTGAAATTTGCCCATTAATATTTTCTATTTTTAATCTGTATTTTATTTTAATTAAGATAAGCTTAAAATTATAATTTTTAATATATTTAATGTTAAGTACTTATATTTTTTTTATCAAAAAAAATGAAAACCTTAATAAATTTTAATTAAAATTTAATAATTAGATAAAGTTTAAAAATAAAAATATTTATTAAAATTTAAATTACAGTGCTAATTCACAATAAAATTTACTTAAATTTTAATTAATAATTAAATATATACATCTTAGTAGTATTTATTTTATTGTATTAAATAAATTATGTTAAAAGGTTGGATTAGATTAATCAATCTGTTTTAAAGTTTAAAACTGAATCTAAAATTAAAAATTAAAAATTGCGGAAAATAAAAATAGAAATCGAAATCATCAATTTAGTTAAATTTTTTTAGTTCAAGTTCTTCAGGTTTAATTTTTTAATTTTCAATTATTTTTTGATCAGCCCTAGTTCGGCGAGACCCAATGTTGTTTAATTGACATGCTTTCCAGCATCTTCATGAAAAGGTCCCGCTTGGTCGGTGGAGCGCTCGATGTGGTTGCACCACTCTGCCCGACTGCCCCACCTTCCCTTCCCTGCTCCTCCCCGCTCGCCTCCTTCATCTCCTCCCTTCCTCTTCCGTCCGGCCGCCTCCGCCATGCATTCCCGCCCTTCTACTGCTTCCCCTCGAGACGAAGACCAGAAGGCTAAGAAACACGATGAAGATAAGCTGCGGCAAGCCATCAGTTACCACAACCAGACGAAGCACTCCCTCACGTCCGGCTACGCCCGAGGTCCCGGCGGCCTCGATTGGGCCAATCAGCCCAACCCGTTCCTCCGCTTCCTCTCCTCCCCCCAACTTTCCCTCCTCCACCTCCCACCCCAGCCCGGCGATTCCCCTCTCTACGCTTCTCTCTTTTCCTCCTCCCCACCTTCTTCCCCGCAGCCGATTTCTCACTCCACCCTATCCCGCCTCCTCTACGATTCACTCTCCCTCTCCGCATGGAAGACCACTGGCCTTTCTACCTGGTCGCTCCGTGTTAACCCAAGCAGCGGCAACCTCCATCCAACGGAGGCCCATGTCCTTTGCCCCCCTCTTTCCTCCCTGTCCGACCACTGTCCATTCCTTGCTCACTACTCTCCCAAAGATCACTCCCTCGAAATCCGCGCCCAAGTTCCCCTCGATCACTCTCCCCTAGCCGCTGATGGGTCCACCCTCTTCGTCGCGCTCTGCTCCATTTTCTGGCGCGAGGCTTGGAAGTACGGAGAGCGGGCCTTCCGCTATTGCAACCACGACGTTGGCCATGCCATCGCTGCAGTGGCCATCGCCGCCGCCGCCCTCGGCTGGGACGCAAGCCTCCTTGACGGCCTCGGTCATGATGAGCTCCATCGCTTCCTCGGTCTGGACGCCGCAAACCGCCCTCCGCCTTCCCAGCTTCCTGATCGACCAATCCGCGGCGGCTTCCCCTGGATCGAGTCTCAGCATCCGGATTGCCTCCTTCTTCTCTTCCCATTCGGTTCTCAACCATCCGTCGATTTCCAATCCCTTAGCAGCGCCATCTCCTGCTTCCCCTCTCTCAGTTGGACCGGAACTCCTAATTATCTCAGCAAGGACCATGTCTACTGGGACATCATCTATCGCACAGCGGAGGCCGTCAAGAAGCCACTCAACGCGGTTGAGCGCTTCTCCATCAACCCATTTCATCCCAGCGGCTTGATATCGGAGAAATTGTATAAGAACTATTCAGTGCGGGAAATCGTCAGAAAGCGTAGGAGTGCTGTTGATATGGATGGAGTTCATGCCATGGGAAGAGACACATTCTTTCAGATTCTTCTGCATTGTCTTCCGTCAGGGCAGTTGGATCCTGGGCAGAAGCAGGGGAAACAATTTGCTCTGCCCTTCAGGACGATGACTTGGGATGCCGAGGTGCATGCCGCACTGTTTGTTCACAGGGTCAAGGATCTGCCTCAAGGGTTGTATTTCTTGGTGAGGAATGAGGATCATCTCGATTGGCTGAAGATGGTGATGAGGCCGGAGTTTGAGTGGGTGAGGCCGGAGGGTTGCCCAGATGGCCTGCCTCTGTACAGGCTTGCAAGGGGAAATTGTGAAGAGCTTGCAAAGCAACTTTCTTGTCATCAGGTAATACAATTTCCTATCTTCTTAATGCGTGTGGTCATTATATTATTGGCTAGCCTCAAATGGGAAATTTTTTTCCACTCTTGGGGAAGGTTAAAAATTGTGTTATCGTGTTATTTCATTCAGTATATATGTTTAGTAGAACCCTCTCCTTTTGGAACATGCTACTCCAAGTGTGGTGATGTCTCACTCCTTAGACCTATCTCCCATTCTATTCTCCCAATTCTCTTCTCCTCCATTCTCACATAAACAGAAGCAATTAAACGGGAAACAGACAAGGGAAAAAAGTTTGTATTAACTAGAAAAGAAAGTACAGGGGATGAATTAGGCAAAGTTAAAACGTGGATACCCATTGAGCGAAGTAAGCATAAGTAAGATTGAGAGAAGGGAAGAAAAAGAAACCTCCCTTTTAAATTTGTCGCCCCACCATCTAAACTGGATGTGCTCTCATTGGCAAGAGTTTTTCTAGGAAGCTAGGGGCAGTTTTGGATCATCATGTATGATTTACCTCAGATTTTCTTGAAACAATCAGCGCAAGCAGTAAATTTAATTTAATTTTTTTCACCAGAATAATACATTGTATTTTCAACTAAATACCCTTGAATTGCAGGAAATTGCATCAGATGGGTGCTTTAGCTTAGGCATGGTTGCTCGTTTTGAACCAATTTTACGTGAAAAGAATGCTTGGATGTATCCCCGTCTATTCTGGGAAACAGGCGTTCTTGGTCAGGTGCTGTATCTTGAAGCTCATGCAATTGGCATATCAGCCACTGGAATTGGTTGCTACTTTGATGATGATGGTATGCATTCCTTACAGCTGTTCATCTTTATATGGAAAATGTTTGTTTTTGTTGAGCATGTGTGAATGTCCTTTGGTTCAGCATGGCATAAAGCACCAACTCACTTATATAGCAATACAGAAGGAAACATAAGAACAATGGTTTGTACTCCAGCAGTCAGTTGGTTTCTTATGCAAATCATTTTGTATACATTTGATTTTCATGCACGGGATACTTTCTTCATAACTGGCATAAGAACTACATTGGTTTTAGCTTTAAAGACTTTTGTCTTTCATTGTTCTTGTAGATTTATTTCCTCTGCATTTTTTTTGTAGTTCAAATTCATGACAAGGTTATGGTAATTGCTTACCGGTGTGAACACCATGAGCATGTCACAGTGGGCCTGATGCTTTTCACTGCTTGCTGCTCCGTACTGCAAAACTGGAGCCTTGAATGTGCTTGATCTTTTATGATGCTATTGCGTGCATGCTAGTAGTTTTGTAGAGTTGGTTTTATCTTACGGGATTTGGCATAATGATTACAGCATAATTGGCTTCCTGCAACAGTTCTTAGTTGCTATCGTAATTGTTGGAAACTCTGTTTTACGTATAAACTTTTTTTTGTTTGTATTTTCTTGACATTGTTTAGTTTTGTTAGTTTCAATCATTGTTAAGTCTTCACTCTATACTTCTTTAGAATTAATCTGTACAGATTTTCATTTTCCTAATTGCCCCGAATTTGAGTTACTTCAAAAGCATGACCTGTATTTTATATCAGAAATTGTTTACTCTTTAAAAAGATATTCTACAAGTGATTTTTAAGCATGTGCTGGAGTTTTTTAAGAAGTGTGACAAGCTATAGTTTTTAGTTTAGTATTTAGGGAGGTTGCTTAGACTTAAAGGTAATCAAGTTATTAAGAAGAGCGAGCTATTTAGATATCTTTGATCAATCATACAGAATAACAGTGAAATAGACGATATCATTAGCATGATGGATAAAGTGGAGGAATACATTTGGTGTATTATTTGATTAAAAAACTTCACACATTTAATGGTAAATTGTATAGAATTGTTGTAACACTAGCAATGCTATGTAGTGCTAAATATTAGCCTATAAAGTAAAAAAATACAAATAAGAAAAGTATCGTAGAAATGAGAATGCTAAAGTGGATGCGTTTGTATATGCCAAAAGATAAGATTAGAAATGAATATATCCGCAAGAAGGTTGGACTAGCTTTAATTGAAAATAAACTCAAAGAGAGTCAATTTTGATAGTTTGAACATATAAATTAGTTGATAGAAGCTTTAGTAAGAATAGTTGAATTATTAGATCTTGCCCATATAATAAGAGGAAGAGGAGGCCAAAAAAGATTTGGCAAGAAACTATAAGGAATGATTTTATATACTTAGAGCTAAATAAGGAATTATTATTTGATAGTGCAATGGAAACAAAAAATTCATGAAGTCAATCCCATCTAGTGGGATAAAGATTTGGCTGTTGTATTTAGTGAGATTAGTCATTCATGTAATTTTGTTCTTTTGCATAACTAGATCTCAAATCCCATTATTTTGAGCCTGATATCCTTTTTTTTTTATCTCTTTTCATGCTTCACTAGTGAGCTAGATTGCTAAATTTTTACTACTCTTGACCGGTGACGTTGCAATTTTCGGGTAGTTACAATTACGTTGCAGAGAGAGATGGGAAGACCAAAGATCTCTTTTTCATTGGAAGTACTGCTGAAAATAGAGCTGAATGGAGGTGGGACCATTCTCGTAAGTAGAGTTAAATGAAGAAATGAAATACTGTAGCTAATTACAATTATTTGGGAATCTAAGCTTACTGTTGCCATTCTTCACTGGTGATATTGCTCCTAAATGTAGTTGCCTAGCTATGTTAAGTGTTACACTTGGTAACACCTGAAATCATACTTGAAGAGCATCTTCTTAGGTTGTCATTTACTGACTGCTTCCCGTTTACCATCTATTGAGCCGATTCCAAATTTTGCTTAGACTAACTACCTAAACAGCTGAGGAATTTTGTTTCTTGAAATGTAGAAACGAAGATAGCATCCCAAAACATGCTGTATTTGTCTTTGTATCCTGCAAGTTTCTAAAAGTTATTAGCTCCTTAGCCTTATTATTTCGGCCACTCTGATAGGTACTATGAGTTAACATTTTTTGGTAAATCTGGATGAGCAATGGTGTAATTTTTAAACGTCATAACTTCTTATAACAAATAATCAATGCCATAGATTCAGGCAAAGCACTGTGGTCTGGTGCTAATCGATTGTGTAGTACACGTAACTTACTTGTTTGTAAGCACATGACGCATACCCTAATGGTTGAAAGTGCAATTTATTGTAAGTTATGTGCACTATACGATTTACACTTTTAAGCTACATGGCATAAGTTGTGTGATGCACATGACTTATTGCTTTATAAGTTGTGTGCGCGCTTGCACAGCTTACATCTATTTTTACCTAGTCATCATCATATGTTCTGATGGACATCTAGGCACAAACTATGGTCCTTTGTAATTTTGTTTGAATCTATGGCATTGAGCTATCTGTTGTTAAAATTTTGCATTTTAAAAATTACGGCTATGGGCAGTTAAGTAGCTTCATTGTAAATTAGTGAACTAGTTGCAACGGATATAATTCCCTTACACAAATATCAATGAAAAGCTTGCTCGCTAGACATATTGCCAGCTTCTCGAAATGAAGCAAGCTTGTTACCTCTAATTTTTGGCAAGCCTTCTTCCCTCAAATCAAAAATTTGAATTTGTTTGAGCTTTAAGGCTGGCTAATCTCAAACAGATGAACTATTTATTACTAAATTGGAATTACTTTGTTTCTTTGTAAAAATGTATGTGGAATGCCATTTTCAATATTTTGGTTTTGTGTTCTCACTCTCTAAGATGATTTCTTGTCTCCAGTTCACAAGGTTCTTGGATTGAAGGGAATGGAGTTCCAGAGCCTTTATCATTTCACCATTGGAGGTCCGGTATTGGATAGGCGAATAATGAGCCTCCCTGCATATCCTGGCCCTGGCATTGATGCATAGACCACTTTTTAATGAGTCTTTAAATCATGTAGAAATCCATGTACAGAGAAAAGTCTTGTTTCTGTGATTCTCATGATGAGTAGTAACCAGAAAACATTTATTGGTGCCATTTATACAAAAGAGCAGTTTGTATAGATTTTCCAATGGATGGATTATGAGTTTAATCTTCTGGATAATTGAGTTCATCAAGTTCAAATCCAATTTTTTTTTAGCCTGGTGTTAGTGAATTTGTTAGACTGCATAGCCTTTATTTAGCTACAGTTAAATTCCTTAGAAGTCTTTAATCCTGGCTTTTACACTTTTAAAGTGTAGTTTAGTAGAGGAGCTGGGTGCTGGAGATATCAATTTCAAATCATATTCTTATCACAATTTTAAGTGAGACAAAAATTAAAAAGAAGGCATAAATTACATTCAAGTTTTTATTTTAAAGATCAAAAGTCCTCCTTTTAAGCCTCTTCTCTCTAAAGTCCCTTAATGACTTGGTGGAGTGGCGGTTGAGTCATTGGAATAGAGGAGGAGGAGGGGCAGAAAGCCCTTCTCACTAACGACTGTTCTATTGCTCTTTTGTCGTTAGTCGAAGGCAGAGGAACTGCTGTCACCGACAAGGGGAAGCCCTCCTCCCCCTCCCCTCCTTTCTTTCTCTTTAGATCAGACCTAGAGAAAGGGAGCGGGAAGCCCTCCGACCCCTCACCGTCGACAGCTCCACTATCGACCGGAGGCGGCGGAGCTATTGCCAGAGGTGGGGGCGGGTAGCCCTCTGCCCCGGCGATGGCTTTACCTATGAAACTGGTGAGGGGAGGGAGAGAAGAGAGAGGAGGGAATTTTGATTTATTTTAAAAGTAATTTAAAAAATAAAAAATTTATTTGATAACTTTCATAAAATTAAAAATTCAGATATTAATTTTTTAAAAATTTTATACCTACTTGATATTAAATTTTAAAATAAAGATTATCTACATGTTTCAATAAATTATTATTTGGTCTTCTATGATTTTTTTTTGAAGAAAAACTTTCCAGAGAATTACTCAATCTGAGTTCAACCGGTAACTTCTATTTATTTTTTGTTAATTATAATTTTAGGATGAGGCCCGTTATATTCAGTTAAGTTGGTTGATAATTGCTGCATTATCTTATTTCATAAAGATATGGAACCTAATAAAATATCCTTGTTGCCTTAATTTTAGTGAAATTAAATGTAATTTATTGGCATATACATTGTTGTAACAATTGATTCGATTTAATATCCAAATCGAGTTGCATATGAGATTGGATTAAATTATAAAAATTAATTAATTTATATGATATTTAATTTAATTATACTAATAAATTAATAAGTTAAATAAATTTATTATTTTAAACATTTATCAATATTTTTATAGATATTATCATTTTAAAAAAATAATAATTTATCAATCCATTCAATAATTAATCCAACCAGTTTAATTATCAATTGTACAGTAATCAGATCTATTTCTTATCAACTTCAATTTTTAAGTTTTTTTAAAAATTTTAAATTTTATGTTAGAAATTTGTGGTAAGTATTTATAACAAATTTACGAAACAAACGAAATCAAACCATCGAACTTCCAACAGATTTAGACTGAAACTGAAATTTGAAACCTTGAAATTCATCGTTAATGGCAGAGATCACTGCCCTCTAGAGTTGCACTTGCATGTTCTTTCTAGGATGGGCCTCCTTCAAACGTTCGCCACCTCGCCGGCAGTGTGGGAACGGCCGGCTGGTCGCTTTTCTCTCAAAGTAAAGCGAAACAAGAACAAAAAACTTCGACCAGATCTCCGGCGAAGCGCCGAAGACGCCGTCGCCCTATCCTTCCCGAAACCATCTCCGACTCCTCTCCTCATCTCCTCGTCTCCCTCCTCGGAGAATCGCGACGAAGCACTCGACCGCATTCTCCTCGATCTGCACTCCACCCTCGCTCGCGGTGTCCGCGTCGACGCCTCCACCTTCTCCTCCCTCCTCGAGCTCTGCTTCCGTGCCGGTCCCTGCCACCGCCGCGTCGTCTTCCTCAACCGCCTCATCCCTGTCTCCCTTCTTCGCTCCAGCGTCGATCTCTCCTCCAAGCTAATCCGCCTGTACGCCTCCTGCGGCCTTGTCGAGGAAGCACACCACCTGTTCGACGTTTTGCCCCGCCGGCATAAATCCTCTGCCTTCCCCTGGAACGCCCTCATCTCCGGCTACGCTGAGGTCGCCCTCTACGAGGACGCAATAGCGCTCTACCACCAGATGGAAGAGGAAGGCATCGAGCCCGACAGCTTTACTTTCCCCCGCGTCCTCAAAGCCTGCGCCGGCGTGGGCTCTCTCCCCCACGGCGAGGCCGTACACCGCCACCTCGTCCGGTCCGGCTTCGCCGGAGACCATTTTGCGCTCAACGCCCTCGTCGACATGTACGCCAAGTGCGGCGACATCGCCCGCGCCCGGGGCGTGTTCGACAAGCTCGCTGGAGGCGGCGATCCCGTCGCCTGGAACTCAATGCTCAACGGCTACGTTCGCCATGCCCTGTTCCCGGAGGCCATACACACTTTCCGGCGAATGCTCGCCGCCGGGGTCGAGCCCGACACGGTGACCGTCTCGTCGATCATCTCCGCTTGCGCCAGAGCGAAGACTATAAAGCTCAGCCTCGAGCTCCATGCTTGGGTTCTTCGCCGCGGTCTCGATCGTCTCCTCTCCGTCGCCAATTCATTGATCTCTCTCTACTCGGAGCTCGGCCGTTCTTCCCTTGCGAGGTGCATCTTCTATTCAATGCCTGAGAAGGATCTCGTCTCCTGGAACGCCATCATCGCCGCCCACAGGAGAGACCGGCGGGTGATCGCCGTGTTCCGGCAGATGGAGGATTCCGGGGTGTCGCCGGACCATATAACTTTCGTGTCACTCCTCTCGGCCTGCGCCAATCTCGGCCTCGTTGAGGACGGCCGGAAGGTGTTCGACAAAATGACAGAGAAGTACGGGATAAGGCGGGGAGTGGAGCATTACAGCTGCATGGTGAAGCTGCTGGGAATGTCTGGGCTGGTGGAGGAGGCCTTTGAGCTCGTGGAGAAGACAATGCCATTCAACGGCGGGCCGACGGTCTGGGGGGCTCTGCTTTCGGCTTGCTCGGTTCAAGGCAATGCAATCATTGGGGAGGTGGCGGCGGAGCGGTTGTTTGAGCTGGAGCCTGAGAATGGACACAACTTTGAGCTTTTGAGGAAGATATACAGGGATGCAGGGAGAATGGGCGACGTGGAAAGGGTGGGGAAGATGATGAGGGAAAGAGGATTGTAGTACATACATAAATAGTACTGTGAGCTTGAGAGCAGTCTGTTCGGTGAGAATTCAAAAAAATTATAATTTTTTTAAAATATATATGACGTGAAATAAATTAAAATATATAAAAAAATATGTTAAATATTAAATTAAATAATTATTTGATCTTGAAAAATTAATTTAGCAGTTAATTTGTTGAGTTTTTATGATGATAATATTTTGATAAGCTACAAGCATAAAAATATTGTATGTCTAAAATAAAATTTTCACAGAAATTCAGTAAATGCGAAAATATGCATGAAGGATTACCGAGTGCATGTAATCGGTTTAACAAAGTAACATAAGTATAATAATATAAATAACATAAATAGTACGCCATAATGAATATTTTGCAAATCACAATTAAAAGAGATGATAATATAGAAGAAAGAATAGCATATATTGGGAACTATAAGTTTGATGCAAAAAAATAAGATGAAAGTAAAGAAATGATTAAGCACAAAGCAAATGAAAGCGTAAAAAATAATATAGAGATATAGGGTGGCGATGAATCAACAGTCAATAACATTCACAAACTCACGATTTCTCTTGCCTCGCACTCTCCTCTCCAGCTCCCATCTTTTCGAAATGATTTAGTATTTTAATATTTTAGTGATATGAAATGATGAAATGATTTAGTATTTTAATATTGATAAAGCATATATTTATTCAGATCTTTTAATGATGTACTAAATATTATACTCAATTTGTGATTTGCGAATATTTTATTGGGTTATTGTTATTTCGATTTGCTTGGAATTATTTTTTGAATTATTGATATAAAATATTATTTGTTAAATTCAATTATTAAATATTCATTTTATGTTTAATTATTGTGTTGATGTGTGAATAATATATATCTTAACTATATTTATATTATATTTTATTAATTTTTACTTCATCTCGGTTCGACCTCGGTTCGACCCCAGTTCGATCATTGAATCTTGAACCTTTCAGTCTATCGGTTTTGATGCCGATTTTCAAAACTTTGGTCAAACTAAAAGTTAATAATGTTAGTCGGCCTTGGCCTGTTAGCGTGCTGCGAAGTGCGAGCTCTGCCCGCTCATGTGGCGCGCGCCTCTATTGGTTAAATAATCTCAGTGATATCGGTCATTTTTTTTATGTCTAGTTAATAAAATTTGTGATGTGTTTAAATTTTTATTTTTATTTTTTATATTTTAAATTCATAATTATTAAATTAAAAATATTAGAATTTATTATTAACATTTAACATATTATTTTAATTTAAATTGAAAAAATCAGTTCGCACATTTTGAACATTTCATATTGAAATAAAATATTATATAAAGAAAAATAAAAGATCTACGTAGAAATATACTAAAATTGTATTTAAATATAATTTTTTTGCACATAATTCACATGTATTTAAATATATATATGTTGAGTATTCAAATATAAAAAAAAACAATTTTGTGTACTAAGGCATCTTATAATTATTAATATATTTTATAGTTAAAAATTTTTATGTATGATTTTAACTCATTCAAATGAGCTAAATTATATATTATATTTCAAAAAAATACTAAACTTAAATACAACATAAATTACATGTTTTCTATTCCAATATGTTATACAATGGATCAAAAAAATTTGCGCAAAAATGAGTTTCTGCTCGTTTCATATTTAAATAAGAAAAAAAAATCAAATTCTCACATGCTTTTGTCTTTCTACTAACAAATTGTATTTGAATATGAACGAGGAAACACTTTTCTACTAACAAATCACAAATCGTATTTAAATATAATTACTTTAAAATTATTTTGACATTTTTTTATTTCTGCTTTTCTGATAACTGTGCTATTAGGTTTCGTAAAATTTGTACAAATGCAAATACTGCACTATATTTTTTCTCGAGACAAGATATGTAAGAGGCTAATAAGCTAAGCTAGAGTTTTCAAAGTCTATATAAAGCTTGTTCGCTAACACTAAAAAAGAACACAACTAAAAAAAATTGTGCATAGTCAGATCAAATTAGTGTCCATTTGTGATCGGATCACCTAATTAATTGCTATCAAAGAAATCAACATCTAAGTCATAGAGACACGGTGTAGCATTCAATCTGATGACAGCGATAATATCATGTACAGAATCAAAATTTAAATTGAGAGATTTTCACATTAGCTATATCTAGAATTGATTTAGGGGGCGTTCGGTTCAATATTATTTTGACATTATATTATATTATCTAGAAAAAATAATTATTTGGTTTAATAACATCTATAAATAATTTTTTATAAAATTATAAAATTATTAGTCAAAAGATGATATCTAGATTAATATAACACCAAAATAAAAATGAATCAAACTCCCCTTTAATTTAATTTAGAATAGATTTGAGATATATGAATATATAAAGACGGTCCATATTTGAATCTAATTTTATTATAATAGAATTAATTATATATATATATTTTAGATTTATTTAATATTTTATTTTTAATATTTAATATTATGGCCCCGTTTGTTTTCAAGTTAAAAATTAATTTGATTTAATTTTAACCTGACATATCACATCACACATAAAATTTAATAGTAAAAATTAACTTTATTTTATATCCCTCGTATATTCCAACATAATGACTAACTTTATATCACATCCCTCACATATCCTAACATAATAACTAACTTTATTTCACATCATTTACAATTTTTAATAAAAAAATATTTTTATTCAAATTTAATTTTAATTTTATTAAGGGGGCGTTTGGTTCATTGTTATCTTGGTGTTATGTTATGTAATCTAGATGTCATGACATCTAGATGTCATTTTTGACTAATAATTTTATAATCTAATTGAAGATTAGTTATAGATGTCATTAAACCAAACGATTTCTTTCTTTAGATAACATAACATAACATCAAGATAACATTGAATCAAACGCCCTCTAAATTTAATCTTATAAACAAACAGACTCATAAATATGTTAAAATTTTATCATAAAATTTCTATATAAATTATAAAAATATCACGTAGCATTGTAATAGACTTCATGATTATTAATGAATAAAATTTGTATTGAATATTTGAATTGTTAAATAAAAGTTCTCGAATTAACTTATTAGTTATTTTTATTAAAAAAAAAAAGATAATTACCTACATGTCACATCATTTTGCTCTATTTATGTGTTACTTATCCATTCTTAGTTAATTACGCTATGCACACTCAAAATATTTTTAAATGTAATTTTAATAATTTACTAACGATTTTTTTTTTCAAATAGATTTTGACTAAATTTTAACTTAAGTGCGTGTATATAAAATTTTATAATGTTTTGAGTGTGCATAGCGTAATTAACTAAGAATAGATGAATAATGCATAAATAAAATAAAATAGTGTGACATTCAGGTAATTATTCCTAAAAAAAAAAAGGAACCTCTCGTTTTCACTCTCTTTCTTCTCCAACCCTCCACTGCGAGTAGCCCGCCGCGCCAGGTGCGGTCTCCAACCCGCGCCTTCGCCGGATCAACGGCCTTCCCTGTTGATTTGACTCGCAGAGCCACCAAACGGCACCCGCGCCAGAGTTGTGTCATCACTCAGTCCGTCTGCGTCGACCTATGCGCATTGAATACCAAAAAAGAGCTCCTCCGACTCGGAAATTTTCATTCTGGACCTCAAATTCTCTAATTCGAGCACACATCTCTCTAAATTTATTTCATTATAAGTTTTCAACTCAATTAGAATTTCATTAGCTGACTTGATTATTTGATTTAATTCTAATAACGTAACTATATATTTATTCGAGAAAATTTTTTTTAGAATTTATTTGCGATACTTTTAACTTTAATTTTTTAAATCTTAAATTCAAATATGTTGCATTTCAATTGATTAGCCAAAATTAGTGATAATTTTTTATGTATGAAACAATTTAACTTAATATTAATTTTAATTTTAAAATAATTTAATTTACAAAATCATAAATCTTATTTAACATTTATTTATATTTAAAAAATATTTTATAGTTAATTTAAATAATTATTATTTAAATATTATTAACTTTAAAATTAAATATCACCTGCATTTCTTTTTATTGCAATAAGACTTTGTTTGGTTCAAAGATTAAATTTTAGATAAGCGAAAAAATATTTTATTTTATTAATTTAATAAAAAAAATTTAATTTAATGCTAAAAAGTATGCAAAATGTGAAATAAGATTAATTCTAATATTTATATTCATATTAAATATGAAATAAAATTAATTTTTATAATTAAAATTTTTATTGGGCCAAACAGAAAGCTTGAACCCAAGGAGCCCTAGGTCTTCCTTATGAGTAGGGCTGTTATCGAACCGATTTCGAGCGAGTTGAAGTCAACTCAAAATAAAAAATTTCTAGTTTGGCTCGGCTCGAAATCGGTCCGAAATTAAAATGAGATATAATTCAAGCTGGCTCGGGTCGAAATGACTCGAATCATGATTCAAATCGGCTCGTAACTGTTAAAAAAAAATGTTAAGATATTATGAGTTCAAGAAGATTTGAACTCTAAACTTTGAAGAAAATAAACGTTAAATCTCATCCACTCTACTACTAAATCACTAACTAAATTATATATAATAGTATTTTATATATATATATTTATATTATATATCAATATTATTTATACTATAGATATAATTTCGAGCCAAATTGAATCATATTTCGAGCGAGCTAAGCCCAACTCGAAATTAGCTCGAAATGAATTGCGAACCAAAATCCTTTGCTCATGATTCAATTCAAATTTTTCGAACTAATTTCGAGTCAATTCAAAAATCGAACGAGTTCTGAGCGAGTTTTGAGTTTGAATATTTTTAACACCCCTACTTATGAGTCAGCTGATAAAAGTATTGTCTCAAAAATATTCATCAGCAAGAACTAATCCTAAATCACCTTCACCCTAGACACATTCAAGATCAAAATATCAAGACCCAAGTTAAAAAGATTCAGTTCAAAAAAAAAATTTCTTTCATCAATTGCAACATCCAAATAGCTTTTATACTATCTTCAAAAGAGAGTTTGGTTCAACATTATTTTGATAATTTATTATAGTATCTAAAAAAATAACAATTTAGATTAATGATTAGATAATTTTTTAAAAAATACTAAAATCATCACTCAAAAAATAATATAATATCCCCTAAATAGATAAAAAATAGA
>JAEMOT010000445.1:0-32774 GCA_019297695.1 Apostasia ramifera | reverse complement strand
TACGAATTGATGGTAAAATGCGTAATTTCGTGTAAATTTCATGTCCTGTATGTAAAAACCCCTAAAAAATAATGCACATTTTATTCATAGTCTCTCACTCTCTCTCTATAAACGTAATTCTTCTATATTAAAATTAATGTAAAAGGGTAATGCTCGTGATGAACAAAGAAATACTACCTAAGGTATTAAGTAGCTTGAATGTAGAGCGACACCATAGTATGACAACCTCAAATGCCTATAAAAAGCTAACATTCGGTGAATATCCTGTTCAAATAACTTTTGTGATAACTTAGTAAAACATAGCTTGAATTGTACTTGTACTTTTTGTTTTTGAATGCATTAGGCAACCAACTTTAAAAGAAAAAAAGCAAGCAATATAAAGAACAGTAGACCGACTTCTACCTAGCTCTTCAACTTACACTAACACCTTGTAACTTTTTTACTTGTTATATACCCAGCGGCCTTAATATGGATCATATTTTATTTCATATAGACATTTTTTTACTTGTTATATACATTTTTTGTAAGCCATAATACAAATATTAAGCAAAAAAATACTTATAATAAACAAAAAAATATTTATATTAAAAAAAAAATCTATAATAAGCAAAATAAAATCCATGCTAGCAAAAAATTTTAGCAGTGTTTTGACACTGTTCAAGCCACTGGGTGCTGTGCATCTAGCCCGCTCACATGACATCCTATTATTAAGTTTTGAATAGCTTACATGATATGTTACCTGAATTCAATAATTTTTATTGACTTATGAGGAAGTTTTCTTTAGGAGCATGCATTGAATCGAGTGTCTTTGGCAAAGGATATCTCGGGACTCCTAGAATCTAGTAGAATGTCCTATATAAGAAATACGACAATATTGGTTCCGAAGAAACTTATTGGACTGAAAAACAACTATTTCTGCCAGGTTAGTAATGTTACAAAGATGCATGCATACTCAGTGTAAACAGAATAAGCAAACATGGAAGAACACTAATCTAATAGAGAAACATGAACATATATTAGTCAGATTTACAAGAACACTATATATATATATATATATATATATATATATAAAGCAGAAAATTTACAAATGAAAATGGTAAGCTACTAACACAATATTATACAATACCTTGTTAACAAAGAACTGGGCCTGAGGGAGGACAAGTAAGAACTCCAAAAACACTGTAAATGGTGTCTTCCATGGCAGCAGAACTCCAACATCCCTGCCTCATGCATTCATCAATAAAGACAATAAATCCCTTCTCAAGAGCTGAAATACCAACCTAAACCAACACATATGACCAATATGATAGCTGGAACTATCAAGGTTACTCTACCAATAGAAACTGAAGAAACCCTAGGACCATCAAGTGGTGAAGGCTTCAGCTTTATAGAAAGGTCATTAGACTGATTGGTTGTTAATCTAAGAAAATGATTGGATGCTTCGGGTTTATAAAAGTTAGGGTGGTTTTCCTCTGCCTGTGGCGATGATGCAGTGTCATCTGCAATACATACAAAAACAGCTAGTAAGACCAGTGGTGACATGAACATTAACGGATATGCCTTTAACAGTAAATTTACCAATGTCAGTAACGGATATGCCTTTAACAGTAAATTTACCAATGTCAGATTCCTGAGACTCAGTTGTCAAACTCAACAGTGAAGTTGGCTGTTCGCTGTCTCTAACCTCTGCGTTGGAGATAAGCTCTGAGTTTTCTCCAACCTGAAGATTGAATTTAAGCAACCATGACATTCAGATATGAAAATTCTTAACAATTCTTGGCTCGAGTGAAAAGAACATCCCACCTCAGGTATATCAGCATTACTATCACGTTTGCTACTGATTTTGGCTGATTCATTATGTCCACTTGCCACTGATACAGTATGGAACGATTTCTGCAATCGCATTCTTCTATATGCATGACCCTGATCAGTGATACCCTGCTGGCCAACATAGAAATCCTGCAGCCGGCGATCTCTGATCTTAATTCCAATCCCACCATTATCTTCTTCCCGAGCAGGATCAAGTATAGTTTCACAAGTATCTTGGGAGACGTCAAGTCCACTGCTGGCTCCAAGTTGACTCATTAATTCCTGAATGCTCTCGCAATTGTCATTGTCATGATAGAAATCCATAGGCAAGAATTCTTGTGCTCCAAAGTCATCACTGTAGGAGAAATTTGACAAGAGGTTGTCAAGATAATCGCCAGATTCAAGATTTTGATCTTCCTGTAAGAGAAAAATGAAGACTAGATAAGCAGATGGCAAATAGCCTAGATTATAAACTTCAAAAAACAAAAAAAGAACTAAGTGCACATCAAGTCCTTACAAATGGCCATAAATCTCCAGACATTAAGTCATTGCAAATTACCCTGTCGATAGCAGAAAAAGTATCCAATGGATGTTCACGTTTAATTGAACGAACTTTTGGCAGAACCTCGGCAGGTCTAGCAAGTGCTTGTGAAGTTTCAGGTATTGTTTCATCTTCCGGATTGCTAAGAATGGCATCCAAGAAGTCAGAAATTGAGTCCCGATCAGCATCTTCATCCTTTGAGATTACACCCGCACTACTATCATCAAAAGAAGGGCAAGGCATGTGACTGTCCATTAACGTATGGGAATTATCAAATTTGGAGTCAGCCTGAATTTGATGCAAGAAGAAAAAATTTCAGTAACACATCACATTTAACTTAAACTGGAAAAGTCGAGTACTAATCAGATACCACAACAGAATGAAAATTTGAACTTTTTAATTCTATATAAGACATTCAAAAATCATATTTGGCATTAAGATGTTACCATCCAAAAAACCCCAACTTGCTATGAAACATTAATACTTCAAGAAGTCTAACATATCTATCACATGCATATCAAATAAGATACGCTCTAATACACCACTAACACATAATTTTCTAAACAATAAAGATACAACCCAATACAGACAAATGAATAATAAAGATACTAGTAAGCCTGAGTTGGGCTTTGCACGGTAGCCCAAGCCAACATTTTTTTTTTATTACCAAAAAAACCCATTTTTGGGTATCATCGATGTGCACTCAGAGGAATAAGGGACGACGAGTACGCCGAACTAATCTGGCTTAACTGTGGAAGCTCACCTTGAGACATAATTAAAACAGATTTTCATCTTAAAGGAGTTAGCTCTAAGACTTTAGAATTTAGGAGATTACAGGCTTCCTACAGACGCAAGCCTCTATAATTAATTATCCATTATCTCATCAAAGAATGAAACTTTTGATTAAGGGGATAATTAGCTTAACCAAGCCCAACAAAATGATGTGGTTGAATGGAGGAATAGGAGAAAGAAACGAGGTAAGAGCCCTATCAAGAGTTTACGGTTCTATCATCCAGGGATCAACCGCAGATCTAATTTATTTAAGCTAACCAGGTCAGCTTAACTTTCTATGCTGGCTTTGCCTAGTTAAAGAATTAAGGTTTACCCACTTGTGATCTTTCTTAACTTTTTCGTACCTGGCTCATCGAGCTTATGAGAAAGCGTATTGGGGGCGTGGAAATCTGCTATCAAGGGGTAGGCGTCACAAATTCGATAAAGACCTTAGGTGAAATTAACTCCTTGAGCACTTGAGCTCCATAAGGAAATGCGTAATAATGTAGGAAGGGCATGAGAGCCTGTTGTTACAAAGACTTACAATGATAGCATGGACTTAAAAGTCTGCGATTGTTTTACTTATGATGACATATTCGGAGGCGTGTAAGCATATCATTGAGGATTTAATTTTTAATAGCATATCAAGGCATGAGAGCCTGTTATCATAGATTTGATTTGGAATTTGGCTTGGATTTGATTTGATTTAAGATTTTGGAGTATTTGGATTTGGATTTGAGTGAAGACTTTGATGAGAATTTAAAAGATCCACTGGGGATTTCTGTGGTTTTGGAGTGGGAGACCAACTGGAGTACTTTGATTTTTGAATGAAGGACACACTTGGGATTTCTTTTGAGAAGGTTCCTTTCTTTGAAGTTTGGACTTGGCGATGCTCCGCTAAGGATATTCCTTTTTACTCTAGAGTAAAGATTAAAAAATGTTCACTGGGGAAGACGAGATTTATCTTTAGCTTGACTCCCTTGGGGTGTGAAGATCTGCTAGGAATGATGAAAGAGAAACCGTAGCTACACCTTGGAGTTTCGAGTTGGGAGCACTCACTTTACAAGTGTTCATTTTGACACTATGTGAAAGGATCTCTTGTCAAGTAGGCCCTTCATTGTGGTCGGAGTTATTGCCTTTTGAAAGAGTCTATATTTCTCTCTGACAAGATTTTTCCTTGAAGGATTGCTTATGAAAAGTTTCTTTTTGTAAAGACCTTGCGAAGAGTTTCTCCTCAGAATATTTCTGCGAAGAGCTTCTTTTCGAAGGGAATTTCCAAAAAAGTTTCTTTTTGCAAAGTTTCTGCGAAAAGTCTTTTTTAAAACATTTCTTTGTGGAGCATTCTGCAAAGGTTTAGGTTCTTTTCCCCTTCTCTGTTTAGGAGTTTGGGAGTTCATCTTGTGCGTATTTTCCTTCTAGTTTCGTCTTTTCGCATGGCTTAAGCTATTTGCTACTCCATTGCGAAAACTTTCTTTTTGCAGAGTCCTTTCGGAAGAGTTCTGATTTCTACAATTCTTTTCGAAAACTCTCTTCCATAAGTGTTTCTTCCAAGGGTTTTTTAGTTCTGAGCTCATTCTTTTTACAAAGCCTTCATTTCAAGTTCTTTTTTCTCAGTTTCAAAGAGGTTTTGTAGTATTTTTAGTTAATTTTCTTTCAAAAATTAGAGGTTTTGAAGCTTTTTGCTAAGTTCTGCTGAGTTCAGAATTCATTTTGGCAGCATAACACCATGAAAAAAAGGCTTGCACACAATCATCACTGGTGTTTTGCGCTATCGAGTAAGAGACCATTGTTGATAAATCAGATGGTTAGTATTTAGGATAACCATTCAAGCCTAGAAACTCAGAATGAAGCCCATAATACGTAACTTCCCAATTTTCCCATAGAGAGTGTTGGACTCTATTAAACTTGAGCATCAAGCAAATTTGTGACCAAAATCGTAGGAGAAGAAGGCTTTGGAAGCTAAGGGTTTCAACATAGTTGGGACCTCACAAGTTTGTCTTCCTTAGGCTTTGTTTAGTTCGAGGGCTAAATTTTGAATAAGAGAAAATAAATTTTTATTTTATAGGTTTAATAGAAAAAAAAATTACCTTAATATTAGAAAGTATATAAGATGTGAAACAAAATTAAGTCTGATATTCATATTTATATTGGATATAAAATAAAGTTGATTTTTACATTAGAAATTTGTATTGGTAAAAAAAAATGCTCGAACCAAACGAGCACTTAAAGTTAATCCTTCCAGAAATTTCTTCTTCCTCTTTGCAGGCGCCGAACGAATCGAGCTGAATCACGTTTCTTCCTCCATTTGAAGTATTTATCGGCAGAGTATGACAGTGAAATTGAGATAACTTGTACCACCGGTGCTCTTAGGAGGTTGTTCCTATGGAATTTGTTATAAGATTTGTTTTCTTGTTGGCTCAACTTAGCAGGTGGGCGAGACATTGATCTAGAAGGCACCACAAAACATAGGCCACAGAGATTATTTGACGCTGCACTCTTTTCGCAATATTATTGGTTCAGAGATTGTTCCTGACTTGCTTTCTAATCGCTTGGTTTGTTAGAAGTTGATTAGTTGGCCTCATTCTTCCTTGTTAAGATAGCCTCATCTTTTGTCTGTGGACATGTGTCTTGGGCGTGTCACATTCTTTGTTCGTATTTTGATGTTCTTTGAATGATTGAGATTCAGGAGATTGTTTATTTGCCTACTTTTATTATCAACGCCTCTCTCGCCATTGGATCCAAGTTTTGTTGGATTACTAAAATCCCTTATATGATAGCTACTGAATTGGAGGGGATGAGATGAGCTTGATCCTTTGGGAATTGGAGAATATTTCTGAATTGCTTGTTTTCGGGCGACCTGAGCTTGATTTGTTTGACAGGAAACTATTGCAAAATGAGTCTTTGGGGCAAGTTTGTATACCCTGTAAGCTATGAAGAATGACACGATACGGGATATGAGACACAATATGCCACAGACACAGAGATATAACAACCTTTTAAAAAATAGGATACGACACTTCTTGGACACGTTAAATAAATATAATTATTTATTTATTAAACTTAAAATAAAATGAAAGAAATCATAAAATTGTTTAAGCATATGTAACATCCATCTTTCTTCGGTAATTATTTCTTCATATATTTCATAAATACTTGAAAGATTGATTGACAAATTAATTCAAAGGTATTGGGATAAACTGTTAATTTAATTAAAGCAATTAACAAATTATAGATAATAAAATGTATTTTAAAAAGAATAATTAATTTACTTTGAAATATATTAATATTATGCAAATATAAATAAGTAACCAATTTATAAGTTCTAAAAATTATGTTATGAATTAAATTAAAAATATTATA
This sequence comes from Apostasia ramifera, assembly GCA_019297695.1. Taxonomy (NCBI): domain Eukaryota; kingdom Viridiplantae; phylum Streptophyta; class Magnoliopsida; order Asparagales; family Orchidaceae; genus Apostasia; species Apostasia ramifera. The sequence continues at coordinate 26,293 of JAEMOT010000445.1, read as the reverse complement.
ACAAAAATATAAACAAATAAATAATTTAATAATAAATATAATATAGAAAAACTAATAAGATGAATAAAAGAAACCTTCATTTTCATAAGTGTAGTAGCGCAACAAAACATGTCTGCATAAGTATACAAATGAATTATAAAAAAACGAGAATAAGCATACAAAATAAATCATTTATAAAATAAAATTGAAAAACAATAAATTTAATAAAGCATTTTCTTGAAGTGTCCTGGAAGTGTCTCCAAATTTATTTTATATAAAAATATATATTAGATACTTCTGGACACTCGATGGAATAAATTTGGATACAAATTTTGGCGTGTCCAGGAGTGTTCATGACATGTCAGCATTCAACACTTGTTCGATACCATCACAGAACCTTGTTAGAAGTGTCTATGCTTCATAGCTTGTAAGTGTATGGGCGGTTTTGCATATAGCTCATTCCTTTTTGGTACAGTCTCTGGATAGGAGAATTTCTCTTTCTACCTGGATTTCATATTTCTTAATGGGTCAATTTCAAAAAATGATTCAACCTTCTCTTCTCGACCTGTTTGACTGCGCTACTAATGGCAATTGAATATTTCCAAACCCACCTTTCTGATAGATGACAGGGGTACAACCACTGCTGAAATTTCAAAGGGTTTTCTTAGGGAGTTTATTGCTGCTAGGTTGTGTTATTTTGTATTTCAAAATAAACATTTTTCCTAGAGGCTTTGGGTTTACTTATGGCAGGTATTTTGGTTAGGGGTGAACTTGTTTCTTTGGCTCTTGTTGTATTGGCATATATCTTCAGAGGATTTCATGCTATTCTTAGCACTTTCCTTTCTTTAGACAACCATAGAATTGTTCTTCCTTAGCAATATATCCATGGTTGGATTTTCGCTCGTGTCAAAAGGGCCTATATTTCTTCACAAGCCATTCCCTCATACTTCATTAAGCGTGGGTTTCCTATTTTTCTTATTGGGACTGATTGAAGCTACACCTTGCAAGGAGATACATAGAATTCTCCTATTTTTCTTTGCTCCCTTGAAGTGTCATGATCGCTTTACTTTAATTTTTACTCGGGTCTTCCAAACATTTAGGCTTCGTTTATTGGAAAGAAGTTGACTAACTCCCCAGGTAAGGGAAAAGATCATCTATTTTATTTTCATTTAATTGTTCTACATTTCCACGGAAGTTGTTTATGAGTTTGCTCCAAGCTTTGACTTTTCTATAGACACGAGAGTCAAATTTTGTTGATGTATAACTCCAACATGTCAGGTTGCCAATTTGGATACTGCCAGATGACAGATAAGGATGGTCTTCCGAAATTTTTAGGAGTTAGCTCTCCCTTTGATCTTTTCTTAGTTTCTTTTGCTGAGCAATTGGAGCTTGTTAGCCATTAGTGGGGTGTCATGTTTGCTTTAGCATGAAATCAGAGTTTTACTTGATACCTCTTAGTGAACCCAGAGGAGTCTCTTACACAAGACTGAAGTTGTTCTAAAATTCATTTGGCAGTTTATTTGAGCACAGCATTTATAGCCATAGAATTTTGAGTTTTAGCAGCTACGGCAGGACTCAGAGGGGTCTCTTAGGACAGACACCCTTTGCACAACATGTTCAGCATATGCCCTATTTTGATGGTGTAGTAGGAGAGGCATGCTCGGTTGACAAGTTTCACATTGAAAGCCCACATGTTCAAGCTATTGTTCCATGCGAGGGAGCATTTCAATGGGAAGGTATGCGATCTTCTTTTCCCTCTTTTGCTTTATCTACTTCAATTGTTGTTTACGCACAATTTGATTTTCTGGAGTGTTGGCTGTTAAGAGCTCTTTGCAAAAAGACATTTTTCACAGGATTCTTGCAAAAACCTTCCTTTCGGATGCATTTTGTGGAAAATGTTATCTTTTTAAAGCTTCCTTTTGGAGATTTCCTTTTTGTAGATTTTCTGCGAAGGCTTCTATTTTTGCAAGCATTTTCTTTTGCTTCTTCGCTTTTAAAAGGTCTCTTTCGAAGTATCATCTCTTTTAAGTAGTCAACCAGTTTCATATAGACAACCCATATGTTCCTCAAGCTATTGTTCCCGCCACGCGAGGGAGCTTTTTATTGGGAAGGTATGCCATGTTCTCTTCCCTCTTTTGCCTTATCTGCTTCATTTGTTATTTGCATACATTTGAGTTGCATTGTACTATTGGTTGTATAGATGGTACTTTGTCCTTTAACTTCTGAAACATTTTAATTTTCTGGAGGGCTAGCTGTGAAAAGCTCTCTACAAAAGGCATTTTCACAGGATTCTTACGAAAACTTTCTTTTCAGATGCATTTTGCGAAAAGTATTTCCTTTTGCAACTTCTTTTTGGATATTTTCCTTTTCGCAAATTTTCTGCAAAGGATTTTGTTTTGCAATGTTTCCTTTTGCTTCTACACTTTTGAAAGATCGCCTTGGAAGTATCTTCTCTTTGCAACAAACGTTTCTCTTTCGATTAAGCACCAGCTTGACCCATGTGTAGAGCTAAGATTGTCCTTAGCCCAGTTCAAAGGTTGGCCCTTGGCCATTTTGATCCATCCTTTTATCTTCTTTATTTCTTTTCCCTTCGGCTACTTCTTTTCCTAAGAGTCGTGATGATGTTGAGGTGTCTAAAAGCTAAGCATTTCATTGGGGAAAGGAAGAAGAAGAGCGAGAGGGGCTAGGCTGAAGGCGCTCCTTCAGATTTGGAAAGGCGAGGTCCCATTGTAGTGGTTCCTCTCAACAAGACGGCCTTGCAATGGATCGGTGGAGTTTTTGAAGCTTTCTTCAGTACTGGAGCAAGTAAGGAGACCATCCCTTACCGCCCCTTGTCTTTTTCTTAGAATTTCTTCAGGGCTATCCCTAGTATTTTGCCAGGTGAGCGAGGAAGTGATGGGGAAATTGAGGGGGTTTCTGAAGTGCAACCCCCCAGTTGAAGAGGTAAGGCCTATAAGGGAGACTTCCCCTTTTAGTAGAGGACATTCGCAGTACCTTGAGTGACTTAGACCTATGACTTTTGATTTTATAAGTGATCTAGTAAGACATGAAAATTTCTCCTAAAGTTCTAGTTACTAGTCTTAGTGCTGAGGAAATGCGTCCAATAGTCATGTCTGAGGGGCCAACAGTCGCATCAAGTGAGACAACTCCTATTGATAAGTCTCCTCCTTGTTTAAGATTTTGAAGGGCTTAGGCTCTGCAACTTCATCCTCTAAAGTTGTTGAGGAAGGTGACTTCATCGGAGCCTCCCACTTCTGAGGGCCCATTGTTTCCCTATCCAGAGGGTTGCCCTCATGCGGGGGGGAAGCATTTGGAAGGTTAGGCATTTGTTGGGGAGGATTCTTCCTTGTTGGCAATTGCAAAAATTTTGCAGACAATTCCCTCTTTGCAGCTTTCCTATAAAGGGAAAGTTTTTGCAAAGCCTTCTGCAGAGCAAGAAGTATTCTAGGTAACTTCCTTTGACCTTCTTTCTTGTTGGCCTTTTTATTGGCTTTTGGCTTTTGACCATTGACCATCCCGTTATTTGGCAAATGAGAAATTTTGGATTCTTCTTTGGCGGATAAGGCCTTTGAAGAGAACCTCAACGAGACGGATAAGGAGGGTATGACCCTCCATCAGCTTTTGAATTCTTGGAACAATCCCCCGATTGTTCAAGCTTTAGGTGAGACTTCTAGTCCTTCTGCTATTGAGCAGCTTCATGATGCTCTAGTTGACACGAAGAGATTTTCTTCGGATCTTTTCATTCGCAAATTTCTTTTCACAGAGCAACTTTTTTGCAGAGTGACTTTTTTCACAGGTTGACTTTTGCATCTTGGATTGCTCAAGCGAAGCTCCATTGTTTTTCTTTGTTTAGATTTGGATGAACAATAGGGTTTTCATTGCATTCATCCTATTTTTGAAAATTTCAGTACCAACAATTGACATCACAACCTTAGCTCCCAACATCATCTTGCTCCACCCTCCCTCTTTCAAGCCTATATGTAAATGCCACTTGGAGCTTTCCTACTACACGGCTTTCCCCGTAAAGCCGTGACCACCAATTGGTCTCCTCCAATAGTGCTATCCTATATGAGCTACACCTCGAATATAATAATACAGCTCATTTATTTTATTTACATTAAGTTTAATTAATTCTACTATATTTAATCACAATATCGTAACATATTGGTATCTTATTTCTTTATTGAAATTCGTATTCTATTTTTTAAAGATTTATTATATTGTCATATCAATATCATCGTATCACATATCGTACTCACGCTTCATAGACCACAAGTGATGTATACAATGAAACATGGTCCACAATTTTGATGCCACCTTGTCATTTCTGAACAAACAAATCAAAAGCGAATAAGCCTATTTCAACTCTGATACAATGTCAAATTATTAATAGGATCAAATGGCAATTTGAAATATTTGTAACTTCAGATACTGATTTACTTGCCATACTGGTAATTACAATTACCTTTTGAAAACCAATGTCTGAAGTAATATTGCTATTGCTAGGGCTATCAAGTTTTGCTATTGTTTTATCTGCTTTTCCAGGCAATGCTTCTTCCCCGTGTACTGAATCATCAAGAGATGACTTGGATGGGGAAAAGCCACTGCTCTCCATTGCCTCAGCTTCCTCAGCATTGGAATTCAGGGTCTTCTCTTCAGGTTTCTTGAATAAGCGACAAAGAACATAACCACCCTGTGAAGTATTCTAGGTTAGCACTACATGAAAATGCAAGACATACACTAGAACGTGATATTACATCCAAAATAAGTGCATGCCAAATATTTTTCCAACATTCAAATGAAACACGTGAATATGTAGCATAAATTCCTCAGGAGGTGTGGAGAGAAAGAAAAGTAAGTAGCAACCATCTACCAATAAAAGCTAAGCAGATGACACATGAAACAATATTAAGAATGATGATATCATGATGAAATAAAATCTTAGAAAATATATACACAGCCAAGTGCTCGCTATACTTGTACTACCTATATCCCTCAGTGACCTGTTTCTTTTCCAAGTTTGATCTACCAACTACAAAAACTTCCCCATGCCAGTTTGATGTGATATAGTAATGACTCAACAAGCAGTAATGCAGTATATCAATACCCTTTGGTTACCTAAAATGCAAGAACATATTTCTCTTCGAAAGACCTACATAGAACAACCTTAAAAAAGCTTGAATGCCAACCAAAGATTAGCTGACATGAAGTTTTTGGGACGCAAGCCCACTATGGACATGCCCTTTGAGCAACAACATAACAGCAAAGGCTAAATTGCCATTCTCCTAACAGTCCATAATAATCTATAACCAAGTCAAGAACATGTGATGATGTAGGATTGAATTGCCAAATTATATGTTGGTATGAGGATAAGGATAGTAGAGATGATTGTTAAATTGTGTCAGGAATGAGTACATACTTGTTGATGGAGAATTTTGTTCACTAGGAGTACAAAAAGATGGGAAAGACGCACTCCTATTGACCATAAGAGAGAAAGTATAGAGAAAAATATAGAAACAAGAATGAGACAAATTTAAGGTGGTTTTGAAAGATTCTCCTATATCCATCACTCAACCCAACATAAAAGATTCCACTATTGAAGAAAAAGTTCATTGGAGGAGAGTTACAGGGTGACGCTCAGAACACAAGGAAGTAGAGGGAGAGAGAAAGGGAGTGAGGGAAAAAGAAGCTTGTCTATAGAGAAGGTGGATGAGAATGTGTCTGTCCCTCTACTTGTGCTTTGAACATCTTCTGAAGCCTTATTCATAGGCAACGATGATCCTAGTTAGCAAGGACCAAAAGTATCTTCTTCTATAGCTGCTAAAGCGCATGGAGAAAGTGGCATGACCGCGCAAATATTAGAGGCGATGCTCTGACAATCTATTGCCAAAAAGCTCATGGATGGATGCCATTATTTTTCTATTGACTGAGTCCATTAGATATAATGATGGTAGAAGATTCTTGGATGTTGGAGCAAATCAAAACAGCAAAAGTAGAACATACCAAGAGATCTATCAAAACTAGTGGGATTTTGGCTACAGTAATCTTGAAAACCTGTCAAACCACACAATAATAACTAAAATTTTTCTGTTCTACTCGTATGAGGGGGATTCTACCAATGCGAAGGTAACACCTACTCGTGCGTACGGTAGAAGGACCAAACCTTAAATCCCAACTCCCAAGGGTATGAGTCGTACACAGGTAGGAATTCTAGACAAACATGTCCTAGTCCAATTCTGACAGTTTTGACCTCTATATTGATTGTTGACCGCAGACCTGTGCACTAAGCCATGCGAACAACGAAGATGCAAGCATGGATTTTCTTTTAAACATTCAACTCCCGAAATAAATGAAACATTATTTCATATGCAACGATTTATTTTGAAGACGAAGGGTCTTAGCTAGGCCTGTCAATGGATCGGATCATGACCCGATCCGATCCGAATTCCGATCCGATTAAACCCCCAAATGATTTTTTTTTTGACCCGTCAATCCGCCCCGTTTACTGACCCGATCCATTTACAAATAAATGGATCAGATATGGATCACCATTGATCCGATCCGTTTATGTAATCTAATTTGTAGTTCATACAGATTTATATTGTGGCTAATAATCTTTTTGTTGGAAAGCCCAAATAAAGGGCGTCACTATAATTAATTAATAAAAAATTCTTACATATTATATTAGTAGATTATAATTTATAATGCTCAGTTTATATTTCACAATATATATGTATATATATTATAAATATTGATTTTTATATTAAAATATTTAATTAATTCATAAAAATATAATATTTTTCTCTTATTTTATTTTTAATAAATTTAACATTAATTTAAATTTGATTATGAAAATTACTTAAAAATAATTACTTTTATTGTAAATGGATTAAATCCGAAAACCCGAGTTCCGAACCGATCCGATTTCCGACCCGAGAGGATATGGATCGACCATGACCCGATCCGATGTATAACCCGATCCGACATATATGGATTTGGATCCGGGTCGGAGTCAACCCGACCCGAATCCGATCCGTTGACAGGCCTAGTCTTAGCCCACAATTTAGGGCTATGAAGTAGATTTCGCTCTTCATCTTAACTGCGAAATTTTTCATTATTAGCCTCACGTTTTTTTTCCCAAATAGTACCACTACTATTTGGAATCACATTATATATTTATACAGCTCGGGAATGGGAACTCCCCTCAGTTTTTGATGTGGAAGAATTCATTAATGTATCCCTATCACCACTATTTGTTAACTTAGAAGCTCGCCAAGAGTCACACTTTACTCTAATGATTCCCTTTCCCTGTGACATCACTCAAACCCAGATCTATGGAAGAAAACATCAATGCAAAGCTAGAAGCTGCATTAGAAAAGCTCTTCAAGAAGGATTGACCTCTACAATTTTTCTTGAAAAATTTGGGCATGGAGGTGGAGCAGAATGCAAGTTTAAGAGAATGGATTATCTATTCCTGCATTCCGGATATCGAAGTCCAGAGGGACCACAAACATATAATCAACTGTAGGAAGGATGGAACTAGGACAATGATGACTTCAACAAATTCTGCTTGGACGTGGGAGTAAATCAAAGCAGCAGAACATACTCAAAGTTTTGTTAGGAAATAGTGGGATTTTGGCTACAGTAATATTGAGAACCTATCGAACCACAAAATAAAAGGAATGGCACTGGATTGCTACTTGTATGAAAGTGATTCTACCCATGTGAAGGTGACATCTACACATTGGTGTAGTAGAAGAGCTAAACCTTAAAATCCCATGGGTACAAGTCAAGGTACACGAGTATGAATAGATATGTAGATGAACATGTCCTGGTCCAATTCTGCCTGCTTTGATCACCGTGTCGACTGTTGACCACAAACTAGTAAGCTAAGCCATGTGGATGGTGGAGATGCAAGCGTAGATTTTTTTTTTTGTAAATAATACTTTAACAATTTGTTCCTGAATCAAATCTCATGACAGTTTTATCAGCCATATTGAGCAAAGCTTTTCCTTGATTTCTATGGCTTTTGAGCTTTTTTGCATATTATTGTTGTTCCCACATCCTGAATACTGCATATTGTTTCTCTACTTCAATCTTCACAGAATGATAGGTCGATTTTTGCTATAAAAACTAGAAATAGTAATGAACTACAATATTCAACAGGTGTACTGGATTTCATATGATTTCCACTATTGTGACGACCAATTCTTCAGGTAACTTTTTTAGTCAACAAATATAGAAAAAAAGGCTCAAATAAGTCCAAAAAAATTTCAACAATTTAAAGAAACTTTTACTACCTCCAATAAATGCATAGCATTACACTCTAAAACTGAGAAATTATGCAAACATAGGCGACCTGCAAAATCAAGCTTTACCTTCTACCTATATAAAGAATACCATAAACTTCGAATATCAAGTGACAAGATAAACAGAACCAATTGCACTAATGAGAGGAACAGAAAACCAAGAACACAAATCACCAGAGACAGATCAGATGTGTGTTGGAGCACCAAATGTAATAGTGCAACAAAATTGAGGAGAATTCTTCAAACTAACACCTCAAGTAGAGAAATGAAGTAGTCCACTGAAGCAAAAAGAGGCAATCACCTGGTCACTGGACTCGAACTCTGGCTCAGTGGTGCGGTACTCGTGCATGATCCAGTTGGTGCGTTCGCCCTTTGGCGCTCGTCCGCGGTAGAAGACGAGAGTCTTCTTCATACCGATAATGGCCGGGGAAGGCGGACGCGACTTGATCGTCCTGTCCTTTCCCGTGGCCTTCCAGTACCCAGCCTCCGTTGCCCGGTTCGAGCGACGGCCGTTCTGATACTTCCGGTCCCTCGGCGCGAAGAAGAACCATTCCGGATCCTCAGATCTGATCAGTGATTTATCTGCCAAAGAAGCAAAAATCCACAATGAAAAAAGATATTCTAGCTCAGGTTCGCGCAGAGGAAAGAGAGAGGATGGCAGAGGTACCGGGAAGGTCCCAGGGCTCGCACTTGCAGACGTCGATCTCCGGGATAACAGAAACGTCGGATTTGATGCGACCGTTGATCTTACGCTTCAAGTAGTGGTTCACGAGCTCCTGGTCGGTGGGACGGAAGCGGAACCCCAAGGGAAGCGATTGAAGAAGAAGAACCTCCAGACCCGCCATAATCGACCATAGAGAAAGAAATCTTCCGCATCAAGGAACTGGTGCCATGTCCATCTGCTTAGCTTCAATACAGAAAAAGCCTAGACGCGAATCGTGATTCGGAGAAAGACGGAAGGGGTGAAATTTCGAGGAAGCTGAGCGGAGTGGATTGGAGACTAAGCAAGGGGGAGAACGGCATAGGACGCGTGGTTGAGGCAATTTGAACCGTCAGATCATGATCCAAAGGTTGTGTCTGCTCAGCCAGAGTGGATGTGGGCCCCGTCGTGACAGTCAATGGTTCCTACGCGGTCAGCAGAAAAAATTATTGCATTCAGGCAGGTAGCCTAATGACAGTTCTATTTTTGAATCAATATAAATACTTAAAAAAAAAAGAAATGTTTTTTCTATTAAAAAGGAGAAATGTTATTAATTATAAAAGTATTATATATATATATACTAGCTAATAAACATTTTTTATTATCATAAAAATAATAAATATTTTATTACATAAAAATTCTATCTTATATATTTTACATATAATTTTACATAATAAAAAAATATATATAAGCATAAGAGAGTTGATATCATTTCTATTTATATTTTGTTGTTGTTATTTAAATATCTATATCATGCTTTTATCAATAAAATAGAATTTTTCATTTTTCTTAGCAAAAGGATGCCTCAAAATAGAAAATACTGATTATTAATAAGTGTAGATTTAGACTATAGGAAAAAGAAAAGTACTTGAAATTCTCATCATGAGTAAGCGACCAATCAAGAGAAATTTTCAACATATTCTTAAAGCTATGAGGGGAAGGATCTCCATATGGGGGCCTTTCCTTAGCAGATCAAGTTACTTTGATCAATAATGCGCTCACATCGATACCTATTTACTCACCGTGCCACACCTTTGTATTAGTAAATATCATGAAAGAGATTGAACGGATAATCAAGGGTTTTTTCTGGAGTAGTGACCTTCAAAAAAGAGCATCGCATTATATCTCCTGGGAATCAATTGCCAAGCCAAAAGAGTTTGGGGTTGGGTAATCCACCAACTTAGAACATAGAGGAAGGCCCTAGTGCAAAACTAGCTGCACAGTTGCTTAAGAGAAAGAAAATCCTTTGAGTGTGTTGCTTTTTAGCAAAGAATAGGAGAAGAAATGATATCTTTTCTATTTACTGTGGAGATCCTAAGGTTGGAAGCTATTATACTAATGGGGTTGCTACCACCAACATAGTCTAAACAATTGGCTCGAGGGGAAGACGCTTAGTACTCAATAACGTCTAGATTGATTGTCTATCTTTAAATAAACGGCCCATCTTTTTCTACTCCTCTAGGCAATCCCTTGCTCAAATTCGAGATTTCTTTGATGTTGATGGAAGTTGGGATACAGAGCGACTTTGACTTTGGATGCGGTAAGATTTGGTGGAAAGGATCAACAAATTAATAAGGCATGTGACTAAGTAGAGGATAAACTGGTTTGGGCATATTCGGACTCTTAAAATTTGCTTATCTTTTTACTCTACATACATAGGTATGAAAGATTAAAATGCAACTATTGTATATCACATTCATTTGGAGAATACTTCATGATGTCATCCCGATCTTCAAATGGCTCTAAAGAAGAGGACTTTGTAGAGATTGCAAATACTCATGGGATTGCAATGCGAATGCAGATCTTTTTCATTTTCTTCAAATTTGTAAATTCACTAGGGTAGTCTTCTACGACATCGACGGCATCCTTGGGCGGTTTGGTGGTGAAAGAAAGTGAATCATTAGGAGATGCAGAGTTGAGTGCAAGGGAGGGGGAACTTGATAGTCATATCAATAATGCAACCACTATAATCAGTGGTATGACAGATCCCTTGTTCCTACCACCCTCGATGCTTGGGAGGTACACCTAGGGGAAAAAGAAGGGAAGAGGCTTTTAAATACACTGTGAGTCTAAAAAGAAAATCGCAATGGGAAAAAGATACTCAACTGAAAGAAAATACTCATTTCAACTTGGATAAAGTGATGCCTTAATGAGTCAGCAAACTCAATATAACGCCAACAAAGCCAAAGGCTCTATGTTCTCTCTAAGGCTTGTGATGCCTACCTGCCATGCCTTTTGAAATGCTATTTCGCAAGCTCAATAAGCTGAGATAGAAAATGATAAAAGATCACAAGTGAGTAAATTTCAACTAGATAAATTTCAATAAGGAGAATAAATATCAGCTGATTTTACCTAAAAGGCAACCATCATAAATGTAATCATTTTAGCTTCTAAATCTTGGTCATTAATATAATGAAAGGATCTTTCCCATTAATCAAAAGTTTAAATCCTCCAATAGAGGATGTCTAATTAACTACAGAAGCTTCCTTATGTAGAAAATCTAAAGTCCTAGAGTTATCACCTCTTAAGGCGAAATTAACTTATCCCGAGGGGCAAAATTCTACAAATGTAATATACGCTTATCGACTTTCCATCTCTCGAAGCCAACACTTACTCTTACCAACCCTTTTGTGTAAGTTTGTGAACCAACATGATAAATACACGATATATAATAATGGACGTGCCTATGATGCAATAAGCTATCATTAGCAATAAAAAGAAGTGTGAAGCAAATTCTACAATTGTAAAGGGGCCAAGCCATCAGAAACTTAATAATTTTACAACTATTCAATATTATATCATCAAATTTCAATTATTTAGAGACTGAATTGATATATAAAAATGTATTTCCGTTGAATAACAATAATTATACTATTAGTTGATGATAAATGAAAGACTTTAGCTGAATATATGCTTATAGAGATCGATTTGTCACATTAATCTCTTTTAACTAAATGCTAGTAACTATTTTAACTAAATAATTGCATTTAGAGACTGGGTCATTATATATTAAGTCATTTTAATTGAATACCTATAATTATATAATTATTAGATAATATTTTGATATATTTGAAGAAAAAATATTAACATTTAGATATCAATTTGTACAATCAATTGATTTTAATAGAACACTAATAATTTTATAACTGTTGATTATTATATCGATGTATTCTAATTGAATCTATATATTTAGAGACCAATTTGATACATATTAAGGTATTTTAATTGAATATTAGTAATTATATAATTATTTAATGATGTACTGATGTATTCTAACTGAATATAGACTTTTAAATACTGATTTGCTACATATTAATATATTTAAATTACATGCTGATAATTTTATAACTATTCATTATTATATCAATGAATTTAAACTGAAAACATACATATAAGTATAAGTTCAATATATATCAAATTATTTTAATAAAATACTAAAACTTGTATAACCATTTGCTAATATTTTAATATATTTAAATATAATTCTCTTATTTAGATTTTAATTCATTATATGTTAAAGTATTTTAATAGAATACTAAAACGTTTACAATTATTCGATATTACATCAATGTATTTTATCATTTCACATGCATTTAAACTCTGATTTGATATATATCATGAAAGTTTAATTGAATAGTCGTAATTATACAACTATTTGATGATATAATAATTTATTTCAACCGAATACACATTTTTAGGGATCAATTTATGGCCCTGTTTGTTTGCGTATTTAAAATTAACCTGATTTAATTTTAATCAGACATATCACATCACACATAAAATTTAATATTAAAAATTAATTTTATTTCACATCTTACACACATTAGTAAAATAATAACTAACTTATATCACATCCCTCACATATCTCAATATAATAACTAACTTTACTTCACATCATTCACAACTTTTAATAAAAAAATATTTCTATCCAAGTTTAATTTTAACCTTCTTAAATTTAACCTTACAAACAAACAGACCCATATTAATATATTTTAATAAAATAATTGTAATTATATAACTATTTATTGTAATATCAATGAATTTAAGTTGAATATATATTTTGAGAATGATTTATAATATATCAAGTTATTTTAATAAAATAGTAACAATTGTGCACCTATTTGATATTATATCGATATATTTTAACTATTTACATGTATTTAGAGACCGAGTGAATATATATTAAGGTATTTTAATTGAATAATAATAATTATATAACTATTTATTGCTAAATCGATGAATTTTACTTGAATACTTATATATCAAGACAGATTATATATTAAGTTATTATATAACTATTCTATAATATTTTAATATATTTAAATAGAATACTAGCAATGAAAAATTAATTCATTATATACTAATGTATTTTAACAAAAATACTATAATTTTATAATTATTGATTGTTACATTTATGCATATCAATTAAATTCATGCATTTAGAGATCAATTCAATCTTATACTATACTATTAAAGGTGGTAGGTAAGCAGCTGAATTTTGGCATTTTCAATTTTGCCCTTGATAAATTTTATGATTTGCAGCCTTTGCCATGGTAGGTAAGCAACTGAATTTTGGCATTTCCAATTTTGATGAATTGAAAACTGTGGAAAGTGTGACTTACAATACATTTAAAGATACATGTATTGCACATGGTTTACTACAAAATAACAATGAATGGCAACTTGCATTAACAGAAGTCAGTTACTGGGCATCAGCTTTTCAACTTCGCAATTTATTTTGCGAAATACTAATATTTTGTGAAATTGCAAATATATCTAAATTATGACAGACGTATTCATCATTTTTATTAGAAGATTATATCTACGAAATAAAGAAAAAAAAATCAATTCCCAACAACAAATTTCAGTACAAAAGAAATTGAAAATTAAATTTTGCTAGAAATAGAAAGCAACCTTAACAATAATGAAAAAACATTAAAGGACTTTCCAAATATACATTTTCTAAATAAATCAACCATAATTACATCTGAAAATCAATTGATTTTTTAAGAGCTAAACTATGACATATCATCACTAAATGAAGAGTGTCATGAATTACAATCAAAGTTAAATTAGGAACAATATAGGATTTTCGAAAATGTAATTTCATCTTGCAATCAAAAAATTGGTAATTTATTTTTTGTTTATGAAAGTGGAGGTACAGAAAAAACTTATATTTGGAAAATATTAATCGCAAAACTACGAAGTGAAAAAAAAAATTTTCTCGCTGTTGCATCATCAGGAATCACATCATTGTTATTACTTGGAGGTCGCACCGGTCACTCAACCTTGAAAATTCTTATTAACATTACAGAAATTACAATATGCTCAATAAATCGTAAATCTAAATTATCAGAATTAATTCAGCATACAACATTAATTATTTGGGATGAAGCTCCAATGATTAATCGCTACACATTTGAAGCCGTTGATAAAACATTTCGTGACCTTCTGAAACAAAAATATGAATATGCAGATAAATTTTCATTTGGAGACAAAACTGTTGTATTAGGAGGAGATTTTCGACAAATTTTGCCAGTTGTGCGAAACGATAAAAGAGAAGATATTATTAACGCATCTATACATAAATCACCATTATAGAAATATTGTAAACTTTTTACACTTAAAAAAAATATGAGACTAATTCAAAATAATATCATCAATAACAATAATGACAAATTAAATAAGTTCTCTAATTGGATACTTCACATTGGCAGTGGTGAAATTGGTGAAACTAATGATAATGAAGATAGTATATGGATCAAAATTTCTGAATATATGTTAGTTAATCCATCTGAAGGTTTAAAAGGACTTATTGATGTTATATATCCTAATATAAGCACTAAAAATTATAATGCAATATTTTTCAAAATAAGGACAATTTTAGCATCACGAAATGAAGAAGTTGATGAAATAAATGATATTATTATGAATCAAGTTAAAAATGAATCAAAAATATATTATAGTGCTGATACAAAAGTTGCAGTTACTTATGAAAATTATGATATTGATATGTTATATATAACTGAGTTTTTAAACTCTTTAACTTTACCAGGATTACCAACACATAAGCTAGAACTTAAAGTTAATACACCTATTATGCTACTTAGAAATCTTGATCAAACTAATGAACTTTATAATGGAACAAGACTTATTATAACAAGGATTGGAGATCGAGTTATTGAAGCAGAAATTATCACTGGAACTAACATAGGTGAAAAAGTAATTATTCCTCGAATTATTTTAACAAGTAGTAAAAGTGATCTATCATTTATCATGAAACGGAGACAATATTCAATAAAAGTAGCATATGTTATGACAATAAATAAAAGTCAAGGACAAACATTACA
Source organism: Apostasia ramifera (assembly GCA_019297695.1). Lineage (NCBI taxonomy): Eukaryota > Viridiplantae > Streptophyta > Magnoliopsida > Asparagales > Orchidaceae > Apostasia > Apostasia ramifera. The sequence goes on along the minus strand of JAEMOT010000445.1, from coordinate 10,955 downwards.
ACATATTGGCTTATGCTTACAAACACTAATTTTTTCACATGGTCAATTATATGTAGCACTTTCAAGAGCATCTTCAGTACATTCTTTGAAAGTACTGCTATCAAATAATCATAATATACCATATGATTTCACACGTAATATTATATATAAAGATGTACTTATAGATGTTCTGCAACAAAAAAGTTTTCAAGGTTCTTCATAGTTTTATTATTTTACACTACACATATGTAAATTATATAGTTATATTTCTCTATTCTTGAAAAATTAGCATTACTTGTATTATTTTTTATTAGCAACTTTGAATAATTTTCAGATGTTTGATGCAAAGAGGAAAGGAAAAATCATTGATGATATAGAACTCGAAGATAGAATTTCAGGTTTGCATTATTCTTCTTTCATATTTGAAATATATATATATATTATGTACACATACATATTTACAAACATTCAAATAATTTTTCTATTTACAGAAACAAACAGTAAGCTTAGTAAATCTACAATATTTAAAATAAACAAAAAAGAAAGAGTGCTTCATCTACATCTACCACCATAAAAGATAAAATCACCGACTTATTTATACCTTTAAACAAAATCAAAATATTTCATGAACCTTGCCACATCCGTATTTTCATTACTCAAATATGGGATGGAAAACTATATTCTCCAAGTTCTGACTGCTCAATAGTCTTCATTGGAAGAGATGATCAGGTACCATTCTATTCACTTTATTATTATTAACATTGTTTACTATTATAAAATATTTTTTGTTTTACTGATTGTCATTAATTCTATTGTGTATGCTAGGAAACTGAAATGAAAGTGTTTGTTCCAAGCTATATCTATAGCAAATGAAAAGATATAATCATTCCTAAATACTTATATGAGATACAAAATATTTACCACGAAATTTCACATGCACCACTAAAAGTTTTACGAAGATCAACAAGATTATGTTTCAAAGATGATACAAGAGTGCTGAAAGTTAGTAATAACCAATCAATTTTCAGTTTTCTGTGGACATTTAGCAAGCTTTCTGAGATTACAGAACTAGCCAAGAAACTAGAGTATCTAATAATAAGTAAGATTACTTTTATTCATACATAGGGATGATAACTACTTATTTTGCTTAAAAGCTCACAATTTGCTATATGTTACAAAGGTATTATCGGATATATTGTGGATATTGGGCCAATTACTATAATTCATACACGCATAGGCCTATCCACTTTAGTTGAAGTTTCATTAATTGATGATACTTTCTATGACAAACCTATCACTTTGACAATATGGGAAAGCACTTTGAATAAATATCAGAGCACACTGACTACGACATTCAAAGATGATGTTATCTTAACTGCATGTGGCTTAAGGATGAAAATTTTTAGAGGTAACAGTTCTATCACAGATTTGACTTAAATAAATATATTTTACATATAATATGCATATACATACATTACAGGAAAACATATTGTTGAAACTACGAGTTTCACAGATCTTTATTTTGGAAGATCAGAACAGCGACAAACAAACGAATTACTAACATGGTAATATAAATGAAATATTCATTCTACTATTTGAATATTACATATATATTTCTCATTAGATAACTTCTGCATCTAATACATGTACAAAAGAAAATTTCAGGCACTATCCGCTTCAATAAACATATGTATTCCAACTACTTCATCAAGCCAAATGAAAATCAGCACAATTAGTGATCTACTTAATGAAACAACAGTTCCTCCAAATGAGGTATTATATCTATACTTGGATTATATATTTTTTGTAATATACTACTTAATCTTCTATATGCAGACTCAACATTTCACTGTTAATGCAATGATCATAAGTATATTCACCAATGAGCCAGTTTGGTATGATTGTTGTTCAATATGCCGTAAAAAATCAAGAGACTCTATTTGTGAGAATTCATCATGTGCTGCTTCAAACTCACAAATAATATCTCGGTTTGTATTACTCTATATTATGATAAATTTAGAATGATCATATTTTCATAATTACACTAATTATGTTTATCTTAGGTACAAATTACGCGCAATAATTGAAGATGACACTGATCGTGCAAATGTTGTACTATTTGACAAGCTTGCACAAACGATTTTGCATCAACTTCTAGAAGTAACAAAAACAACGCTTCAATAGGTTCTATTATATTTTCATAGTATAAATATATGATAAAATTCTGACATTATAAGCATAAGTTTTCCTCATTTTTCCTTACAGAAAAATGAAATTCAAACTTTTCAACAACACGTTCAAAATTGCCTTTCGGTTTATTATAAGTTCTAGATACAAATTACAAAGCAGAACTTCAAGTTCATACAATATGGAGGATACACTGTTACTGCAACTGAAAGATTAGGCCAAAATTACAAACCAAAATATGAAAAGCGCAAGGACAATAATACAACCAGTAGTGCAGAAATGTCTACCAAGACCAACAGCCAAGAAAGTGACACCGAAAAAACCAAGAGCACAAACAAATGACATCATGTAGCAACTTCAATACTTCTTTTGAAGAATTTCAGCAACGCTTCCGTTTAATAACTCTACAAAATGTCTGTTTATGAATTTTGTTGAATACTTTTGTGTGTATAAACTTTGTTTAATACTTTCGTCTGTAAATTTTGTTAAACACTTTTGTGTATATAAACTTTGTTTAACAATTTTGTATATAGAATGTTTATTCAATAGTTTTATTTATATAAGGTTTATATGTTTGTTTTTAAATAAAAATATGCAATATTCATTTTTACTAATTTATTATCTTCTTTATTTTTATTTTTTTTATTATTTCATTTCCGTGCAAATTTGCACGGGTAACTGCTAGTATATATAAAAGTATTTCATAAGAATATCAATTAATATATAACTATTTGATAATATGTCAATATATTTCAGTTAAATACATATTTTTAAAGACTATTTTATTATATATTAATATATTTGAACTGAATATTGGGAGTTATAAAACTATTCATTTTTATATCGATAAATTTAAGTTAAATACATATATTTAAAAATAAGTTCATTATATACCAAGTTACTTTAATTGAATACAAGTAATTATATAACTATTCGATGATATTTCATTGTATTTGAATAGAATATTCTCATTTAGATATCGAATTGTTATATATTAAGGAATTTTTATAAAATATTGATAAGTTGTCATCTATTTAATATTATATCAATGTATTTTAATTAATTATACATATTTAAAGATTGGCTCGATATATATGAAGCTATTTTAATTGAATAACATTAATTATATAATTATTTAATAATATTTTAATATATTTCAACTACATACATATTTTTAGAGACTGATTGGTTACATATTAATATAATTTAACTAAATACTAGCAATAATATAACTATTCATTGATATATCAATAAGTTTAAGCTTAATACACAAATTTGAAGATCAATTCATTATATATATCATGTTATTTTATTAGAATAATGATAATTTTATAACTATTCGATGTTATATCACCATATATCAACTATTTTCACAAATTTAGAGAGTGAATAGATACACATGAAGGTATTTTAATTGAATAATAGTAATTATACTATTTTTTTATGATAAATAAAAGTATTTTAACTAAATATATACATATATAGACCAATTTATTATATATTAATATCTTTTAGTTAAACGCTAATAATTATACAACTGTTTATTACTATATATTGATAAAGTTAAGCTGAATACTTCTATATAGAGGCGAGTTAATTATATTTTAAATTATTTTAACTGAATACTCAAATTATATAATTATTCGGTGATATTTTGATATATCTAAAAAAAATACTGGCATCTGGGCTTTAATTTTATCACATATCAATGCATTTTAATAAAATACTAATAATTTTATAACTATTTATTATTATATTAACATATTTTACCTAAATACACTTATTTAAAGATCAATTCGATACATGTTAAGGAATATTAATTGAATACTAGCAATTATATAATTTTTTAATAATATATCACTATATTTTAATTGATTATACTCTTTTAGTGACCGATTCATTACAAATATTTATATTTTAACCAGAAATAATATAATTATTGAGTATATTAATAAATTTAAGTTGAATATACATATTTCGATACTAAGTTATTATGTATTAAATTATTTTAACAAAAGAGTAATAATTTTATAATTATTCGATATTATATCAACGTATTTAAACTATTTATGTATATTTAGAAACTTAATTGATACATATCGAAGTATTTTAATTGAAAGAAGGCATTGAGAGGTCGATTTGTTATTTTAGCTAAACACTGGCAATTATATAATTCTTCATGATTATATCAATGAATTTTAGTTGAATACTTATATATCAATTGTTTGATATATATCAAGGTTTTTAATTGAATAATAATTATATAATTATTTGATATATATATATATATCAATATATTTTAATTGAATATATATATTTTTAAAGACTGATTTATTATATATTATTATATTTTAACTGAATACTACTAGTACTATAATTATATAACTATTTGGTGATATTTCAATATTTTTGAATAAAATACTCCTATTTAATATCGATTAGTTATATATTAAGGTTGATAATTTTTTATTTATTTGATGTTATATTAATGCATTTCAATAAATTACATGTATTTAGAGAATAATTATATATATATAAAAGTATTTTTATTGAATAATAGTAATTATATAATTATTTAATAATACATCGATATTTTTTAATTAAATATACATTTTTAGAGACATATTCACTATATATTAATGTATTTTAATAAAATATTAGTAATAATATAATTATGCATTGCTATATCAATGCTTTAAACTAAATACACTAACTTAGAGACTGATCTAATATATATCAAAGTTATTTAAATAGAATATTAATAATTTTATAACTATTCGATGTTATATCATCGTATTTTAACTATCCACATGCATTTAAAGACTTTGAGCATGCAAATATATTTTAATTGAAAAAAAATAATTATATCATTATTTGATAATAAATGAAAGTATTTTAACTAAATACATGTGTATGGAGACTGACTTGTTATATTAATGTTTTTTAATTAAACGATAGTAATTAGATAACTTTTCATTGCTCTATTAATGAATTTGAACTAAATACTTGCATATAGAGACGATTCAATATATATCAAATTATTTTAACTGAATACTTACAATTATACAATTGTTCGATGATATTTTAATATGTTTAAAGAAAATAGTAACATTTTAGACTTTGATCTGTCATATACCAATGCATTAAAGATAAATTTGATATATATCAAAGAATGTTAATTAAATACTAGCAATTATATAATTATTTGATGATATATAATTAATTATATTTTAACTAAATACATAATTTTAGAGACTGATTCATTATATATAAATATATAATAACTAAACGCTAGTAATAATATAACTATTTAGTGCAATATTGATGAATTTTGACCGATTCTTTAGATATCAATTTATTTTTATAATTTATTAAAATTTAACAACTATTGAATATTATATTGATGCATTTTAATCATTCACACAGATTTAGAGACGGAATCTATATATATATATATATACATACATACATATATATATATATATATATATATGTATATATCAAGGTATATTAATAGTATAATAGTAAATTGTACAATTATTTAATAATATATTAATATATTTCAATCAAATAATTGCATTGAGTGACGAATTTGGTGCATGCCAATGTATTTTAAGTAAACAGTAGCAATTATATAATTATTCATTGTTATATCGGTGAATTTAAGTTAAATACATACATATCTAGAGCAATTTATTATATATCAAGTTATTTTAACTAAATACTAATAATTGTACATCAAATTCATAATATTTGGATGTATTTAAATAGAATATTAATATTTAATCATTGATTTATTACTTACCAATGTATTTTAAAAGAATACTGTTAATTTTATAATTATTAATGGTTATATCTATGTATTTCAAGTGAATTCATAAATTGAAAGACCAATTTGACACATATCAAAATACTTTAATTGAATATCAGCAGTTATATAACTATTTGATAATATTTCAATTGAATACATGCTTTTAACGATCATTTTAATACATATCAATATATTTGAATTGAATACTAATAATTATATAACTATTCATCTTTATACAGATAAATTTAAGCTAAATACGTGCAATTATAACCAGTTCATTATATATCTTGTTATTTAAATTAAATACAGGTAATTGTACAACTATTTATTATATTTCAATAAAATACTCTCATTTAAATATCAATTAGTTATATATTATGGCATTGTTTTAAGAATATTGATATTTTTTCATCTATTTGATATTATATCAATGAATTTAAACTAAACACATATATCTAAAGCCTGAATAGATACAAATAAAGGAAGTATAGTTGAATAACTACAATTACACCACTATTTGACGATATATATCATAGTATTTAAATTTAATACATGCATTTAGAAGTGATTCAATACATGTCAATATATTTTAACTAAATACCAGTAATAATAAATCTATTTATTGATATATAAATGAGATTAAATTTATATGAAGTTAGAGACCATTTAGTTACATATCTAATTATTCTAATAGAATACTTAGAATTTTACAACTATTTGATGCTATATCATCATATTTAAGCTATTCACATACATTTAAAAACTAATTTGACATATATTATGTCTTTTTAATTGAATATCAACAATAAAAAATAATTTCATGATATATAGATGAATTTCAACTGATTACACATGGTTAAAAATCGATTAGAAATGACACGTCAATATATTTGAATTGAATCTTATTAGTTATACAAGTGTTCAACACTATATCAATGAATTTAAGTTAAATACATATATTTAGGGACTAGTTCATTATATTTTAAGTTATTTTAACTGAATACTGACAATTGCATAACTATTTATTGATATTTTAATATATTTGAATATAATTCTCTCATTTAGAAACTGATTCATTATATGTTATGGTATTTTAATAAAAATCTAATAATTTTAACTGAACGCAAGCTTTTAGAAATTGATTCATTACATATTACTATGTTCTTTTTGAATACCGGCAATAATATAATATCATTAAATTTAAGATGAATACATTCTTTTACAAACTAATTAATTATATATCAAGTTAATTTGATAGAATACCGATAATTTCATAATTATTCAAAATTATATCAATATATTTCAACTGTTCACATGCATTTAGAGACTGAATCGATATCTATCAAGATATTTTGATTGAATAAAAATAATTATGTAAAAAATTGATGACATATTAAAGTATTTCAATTCAATATGTGCATTGACAGATCAATTTATTACATATCAATGTATTTTAATGAAATGCTTGTAATTATACAACTATTAATTATTATATCAATGAATTTAAGGTGAATACTTGCATATCAAGACCGGTTCGTTATATATCATGTTACCTTAATTAAATACTAACAATTATAAATCTTGTCAATGATATTTATATATATTCAAATAGAATACCAATATATAGATACTGATTTGTTATACACCGTTACATTTTTATATAATACTGACAATTTTAAAACTGTTGATTGTTATATCAATAAATTTCAACTTAATCTACGCATTTAGAAACAAATTCGAGACATTTCGGTGTTTTAACTGAATATTAACAATTGGGTAACTATTTGATAATACATTGATGTATTTAAGCAGAGTATGCTTTTTAAATGAATGTTTCATTATATACCAAAGTATTTCATTTGAACACTGATTGTTATGCTACTATTCAATTCAATATAGATGAATTTTAAGTTAAATCCATAAACTTGACTTTTTCATTATACACTGAGTTACGTTCTGTAAATATTTGCGATTAAACATTTATTCTATCATTCTTGAATATACTTCAGTAGAATATTCACATTTAGGTACAGTTTAGTTAGATATTAAGGCATTTTTATGTGATACTATTAATATTTCACTTATTTGATGTTATATTAATATATTTTGACTATTTATATGTATTTAGAGACTATTAGAGGCATAGCATGGTATTTTAAGTGAATAATGTCAATTATATAACTAACACATGATATATCGATGAATTTTAGCTGAATATAAGTATTTAGAAGTTGATTTGTTATTATCAACGTATTTCAGGTAATACTAACAATAATATAACTATTTATTACGATATCGATGAGTTTAAGCTAAATACAGTAATTTTAAAATCAATTCGTTATATATATCAGGTTATTTTAACAAAATACTAATAATTTCTTAACAATACGATGCTTTATCGTTATATTTTAATTATTCACATGCATTTAGAGGCTAAAGCGACACAAAAATTCTAACTGAAAACTGACAAAAATAAATATTATTTGATGATAAATGAAAGTATACTACGTCAGTGTGGAGACTGATTTGATGCATATCAATATTTTCTTAACAAAATGCTTATAATAAAAAAATTATTCGAAATTATATTAATTAATTTAAGATGAGTACTTGCATATAGAGAGCATTTAATATATATATATATATATATCAAGTTATTTTAACTAGATGCGTATAATTACACAACTATTTGTGAATATTTAAACATATTTGAACAAAATAATATTATTTGTATACCGATTCATTACATGATAAGGCAGTTTAATAGAATACTAATAATTTTATGATTATTCAATGTTATATCGATGTATTTCATCTTTCATATCGATGAATTTAGGTTCAGTTTAGTTACATATTAAAGCAATTTTATACAACACTAATAATATTTCATTAATTTGACGCTATATTGATATATTTCGATAATGTTTATGTATTTAGAGACTATTAAGGACATATCATGGTATTTTAAGTAAATAATATCAATTATATAACTGTTACATGATATATCAACGTATTTTAGCTGAATATAAGTATTTAGAGACTGATTTATCATATATCAATGTATTTCAACCAATACCAATAATAACATAACAATTTATTGCCATATCAGTGGGTTTAAGCTAAATACTATAATTTAAAAACCAATTCATTATATATATCAAGTTATTTTAGCATAACACTAAAATTGTTTTAACAATTCGATGATTTATCTTTATATTTTTAATTATTCACATGCATGTGGAGGCTAAATTAACACATAAAGAGCCATTTTAACTGAAAACTCACAAATATAAATATTATTTGATGATAAATGAAAGCATTTCAACAGAATACGTTAGTGTAGAGACCGATTTGTCGCATATCAAAGTCTTTCAACAAAATACTTGTAATTAAATAATTATTCATTGTTATGTTAATTAATTTAAGCCGAGTACTTGCATATAGAGAGCATTCAAAATGTATATCAAGTTATTTTAACTAAATACTTATAATTATACAATTATTTATAAATATTTTAACTTACTTGAACAAAATAATATTATTTGAATACCGTTTCGGTACACAATAAGGTGGTTTAATAGAATACTAATAATTTTATGACTATTCGATATTATATCGATGTATTTCATATTTCACATGCTTGTAAAGACTAAATTGAAACATATCAATGTATTTTAAAAGTAATTATATAAATATTTCATAATACATTGAAGTATTTTAACAGAACATTAGATATAATACAACTACTTATTACTATATCAATGAATTTAAGATAAATATATGCATTTAGAGAATTATTCATCATATTTTAAGTAATTTCAATTGAATGTACGCTTTTAATGATCATTTTAATCGTTATACGATTATTCATCTTTATAAAGATACATTTGAGCTAAATACATGCAATTAAAGCCGGTTCATTATATATTTTGTTATTTAAATTAAATACAGGTAATTGTACAACTATTCAATAATGTTATATGATATTTCAATAGAATACTCTCATTTAAATATCAACCAGTTATATATTAAGGCATTTGTTTAAAAATACTGATATTTTTTCATCTATTTAATATTATATCAATGAATTTCCGCTAAAAACATATATCTAAAGCCTGAATTGATACAAGTCAAGGAAGTATAGTTGAATAACTACAATTACACCACTATTTGATGATACATATCATTGTATTTAAATTTAATACACCCGTTTAGAAGTGATTCAATACATGTCAATATATTTTAACTAAATAGCTGTAATAATAAATCTATTTATTGATATGTAAATGAGATTAAGTTGAAAATATGAATTTAGAGACCATTCCGTTTCATATCTAATTATTCAAACTGAACTCCGAAAAGTTTACAACTATTTGATGCTATATCATTATATTTGAGCTATTCACATACATTTAACTACTAATGTGATATATATATTATGTTTTTTTAATTGAATGTCAACAATAATACAATACTTTCATGATATGTGTTTGAATTTCAACTGATTACACACTTTTAAAATTCGATTTAAAACATATTAACATATTAGAATTGAACCCTATTAGTTATAAAAGCATTCATTCCTATATCGATAAATCTATGTTGAATACATACATTAAGAGGCTAGTTCATTATTTCTCAAGTTATTTTAACTTAATAATGGCAACTGTACAACAATTTGTTGATAACATATTTGAATAGACTTCTTTTGTTTAGACACAAATTCATTACATGTTAAAGTATTTTAATAGAATACTAAAAAGTTTAATGGAATACAAGCTTTTATGGATTAGTTCGTTATATATTATTATGTTGTAACAGAATACTAACAATAATACAGCTACTTATTACTATATCGACGAATCTAAGATGAATACCTGCTTTTACAAACTAATTAATTATATATCAAGATATCTTAAAAGAATACAGATAATGTTTCAATTATTCAATATTATATTTATATGTTTCAACTATTCAC
>JAEMOT010000443.1:535976-558816 GCA_019297695.1 Apostasia ramifera | reverse complement strand
AAACCAACTCCCTCTCCTAGGAATCTCCCCTCACCTACTCTTCGCGGCTCACCAAACCTCACTCCACGAAGATCAACAAAGAAAAATCGCTTGTACCAGTCAGCAAACCCAGTATCTCTCANAACGTTCACGAACTCAGGCTGGAAAGGAAGGAACAGCCCTCCGCGCAGGTGATGGAGGCACACTGCTACTTTCCCCTCCGGCGGAGTCATGAAGTTCCCCGTCTCCGACGGGTGCTCCAGACCAACTTCCGGGTCCGCCCCCCATACCTGCAGCACCTCTTTCTCAAAAGTATGCTGCGGTAAGATACACACCTCACCCCGAAGAACGTGGTAGTCGGCCCACATATCCTTCGCTCTGCTACGCGACTTCTTAACCATTGTCTTAAACCTAAAGNCAGCCCTCCGCGCAGGTGATGGAGGCACACTGCTACTTTCCCCTCCGGCGGAGTCATGAAGTTTCCCGTCTCCGACGGGTGCTCCAGACCAACTTCCGGGTCCGCCCCCCATACCTGCAGCACCTCTTTCTCAAAAGTATGCTGCGGTAAGATACACACCTCACCCCGAAGAACGTGGTAGTCGGCCCACATATCCTTCGCTCTGCTACGCGACTTCTTAACCATTGTCTTAAACCTAAAGGACTAGCAAGAGAAACGAATAAAGTGACCTCACAAATCCCACCTTTTTCTTATATATGGTCCTTAGAACCGACGCTTCCGATCCCCGAGAACTGACACTTAACTGCCAAAATTTCGAATTTCGAGGTTTTGGGCGCGAAACTTTCATCTTTTTTCAAATAAACATCAGAGGAATGTAAAGGCACAAAGTGCATATCACGAACTATCCATTCAAAATAAACTTTTACATAGCCAAAAAAAAAAATGATGGTTACAAAGAGAATCCTGGCTCTGACTCTGCAAGAAGGTCACGAACGGACCGAGCAAATTCTCTTCGACGACGGATCTCTTCCTCCAACTCTTCGACTCGAGACTTCAACACCCCCCTCTCCGTCGTCAAATCCTCAACTTGGGCGGCCGCCGCCTCCAGGTCCCCCTCGAGGCGATTGCACTTCGACTCCAGGTCAGCAATCGTCCTCTCCGCCTCAGACGGTTCCAGCTTCCGAAGGAGAAAGAGAACTTCGTCTATCTTCCGCTCGAAGATCTCCGCCTTCTGTTCGAGGGTCACCGCCTTCTGTTCGAGGACCACCGCCTGATCCTTGGTCGCCACAGATTCCTTTATCTTGTCAAGATGGGAACAGACGTTCCGAGCAAAGAACTGCGCCGTCGAACTAACGTATGCAGGGCCTCTCTGACCTGACGAAGGACCTGGACTGCCGGGTGGGCCCGAAGAGGAGGTCGTCGGGGCCACATTGCCTTGTTCCGGCGAAGTCAGCCCCCGAACCCCCGGCGACGGCGCAGAAGGTATACTCACCATTTTTTCCCTAATTGGCTGCATCTCGTCGTCGGCCACCGTGATTGTATCCTCCGCCGAAGGGGCTGTCCGCACATCATTCACAGAGGACCTGGACGGCATACGCGCGCCGTCCCCCACGCTGGAAAGACGGATCCTCGGCTTCTTCGACGCCTCTTCTCGAACAGAAGGGCGTCTCGCGTCGGCTGGGTCCGGCTTAGACGAGACACTGGTCCCGGTTTTCTTTCCTTGAAGACCGCCGGCTATTCCTGAGAAAAGGTCCATCCCGTCAGCTTCTCCTCCGGTCAAACAAAAGGTCCAATCGATGCTTCGCAGAATATTTATAGATCACTGCGGTACACGTGGCAACTGGGCCCGCACATCAATGCGCTTCACGACTATCGGGGGGACATGTTGTAATTGGAGTCGTGCCTTTTCATCTGGACCGTCCACGTGGTTGCTCACGTGGTCTCCACGTGAGCAAGGTTTCCGAGCCGAACAGGAGAGGTATCATCCCGAACAGCAGACGCCGAAAGGTTAACCTCCCGAAGAACGAGGATCCGACGTGACATCTGACCGTTGGGGGATCGTACTTCTCTGAGGGAGACGCGGTTTTCCCGCTGACGGGCTGTAACCGCTGACACACCGTACAGAAGTCACATACTAGCCATCCGCAGGCATTAATTGAGCTGTCACTAGGACCATAGGTTATTCGGCTGAAAATGACTAGACAGAACAAGCCGAAGGTATATATACATCCTGTGTACAGCCTTGAAAGGGGTTGAAAAACCCAAGAAAAAGATCGAGTAAACACTGTAACCAAAAGAAAAAGAAAAACATCTAGTGATCTTTCAAGCCTCCTCGAAAAGGAGCCGTGGTTTTTCCGCCAGTCGGTTTTCCACGTAAAAATCTTTGATTGTTTCCGTCTTAACACACAATAAGCACAGTATTCCAAAGAATATCAGGCCATAAATTTTCTAAACTGTTTAGTATGGGGTAGGGGTTAACTAACTCAGGTTACTTAACAAATAAGTAATTCACCCAAGCTAAAGTAAGAAGAGTTATGTTTAGCTACTAACCCATATTATCCAAAAAAAAAATTTAGCTCATAGCTTATCTCAACTGAGATAACTCAATTCATTTACAAGCCTTAACTCAAGGTCGGGGCAAGATTAAAGACTAACAAGGTTAGGAGCAGCAGGGTATAAGTGGTTTATTACCATAGGTTCAAGAAATCGGTTGTAGCCTGAGAGCGATGCTATCCGACTACGATAGATAAAACAAGGCCGAGCAAACCTCAAGAGAACAACTAAAGATGCAACAAATTCTATGACCATTGCAAGATCTCTAATCATGTAAAAGACAAATGCATAAACAACCTCGGAAACCACCCTTATGTAATTGATCACTGAGTTGCACATCTGAAAACCGAGAAAGTTTTCAATACTATATATGCTTGTATCATGATTTTTGAGTGAAGACATTCACAGTTGCTCAACTTTAGCTTTATATAAACTTGAGACGAAAGAACAAGAATGACAAATTGCTTGTTGCAATGAAAAGAAGGAATGAAATTTCACATGCAGTAATATTCAGCTCAACAATCAGCACTTCAAATAATAGATAAAGGAATATGTAATTGAAACATTCACCTTGTTTGAAAAGTAACACATTCGTCGCATTTATTCCCTAAGCCAAGATGCTTGTGCTGGAATCCACTGACATATCTCATCTTCCTTGAACCACAGAGCTTTAATTTAAAGTAAAACACAAATAAGTTGGAAAGTCAGGATGTAGAATACCCAAATGCAATACATGTATAAGTGCTACAAAATACAGTGCTTCAAAATACGAATACCCAAATGCAATACATGTATAAGTGCTACAAAATACAGTGCTTCTTTAGAAGAATGTAAAGTGATCTGTTTGGTTCGCTGCTAAAATTGTCATAACTAAAAATCCAACAAAATTGTGCAAGATCATGGAAATTTTTTATCGATGGGTTTTTTAGACAATGCAAGCTAAACGGAGAGGATAAATTTAGCATCAGCCAAAAAATCATTCATAAACTTAGACCATCATAATTCGATGATGATACAATTGAAAGAAGCCAAAATATCATCAATCTCTTTTGGAAGTAGGCCCAATTAGGTAGGGGTTAATTGCAATCCACCTTGAACAACTATTTTAAACAAATTTTTTTTCTAGAAATTCGAGGGCCAAATTAAGGTTGAATTTAGGCCCAAGCTTGATTCTAATCTCTTCCCAAACAGACTCGAAGTCAAAGAATACATTGACATCTAATTTATGGGTTTTGTCTAATCTGTTAACTTTTAGTTCAGCTTATCCAACATTTTTTGGTTCAGCTGTATGGGTCAAATTGATGCTTGAACAACTACATTAAAGATGAGCCAACAAAGAAAAACAAGCAACGCTTGTATTAAGGTAACATGACATTGACATAATTCAGCAAAGTTTAAAACCCCCATAAGCTTGCATGTGACCATAATCAATAGAGTTGACCTCACAATAGCAATAAATGAAAATGTTGAGCTAATCACTACCCAGACTGGAGCCCCGGTAGCCTTGTCCTTGACGACCACGTTGCCCTTCAAGGATACCCTGACAATTCTCAAGTTCATACGTCTAAAACAGATCACACAAAATGTTGATGCAATGACCTGCCACAGCAATTGGAGGGTTCAACTCATCAAGATGAGACCGTCTCTCAAAGTCAATGATGTCACGCAAAGAGGAAAGAGAAGCAATGGAGAAATATATGTGGAAAAATTTGTTAACAATTAAGGTCTTACATTAAGAACTACTTGAAGAAATGAAAACCCTATTAAAGGGAAGAGAAAAATTCATTTTATTAGAAAAAGGTATGGGGAGGAGTCTAGATGGCCAAAGTGTTACAAAGTTGTCCCACTACAGGAATGAAATAGTAAGTCGATCAGCCGAAAGGGAATATTCAGAAGTAAAACCAAGGAAGCAATGGGGAAGAAGTAAGGCAGGGAGTTACAATGTCGAACCAATCAAACCCATTTTCCTTTGTTTTGACAGAGATATATAACTGGAAACATCTCTTCTATAAAGCACGGACACGACACGAGGATACGGGATACGACACGATACGACACAACAATACGGTGATTTTTTAAAATATAGGATATGGACACGACATGACACGTCAAATACAATAATAAAATTAACAATTCATACTTAAAAAAATATATAAAACATAATACAAACTTAAATTTTTAAGTATAAATAACTTATGAGTAACATTGAAGTCTCATAGAATCAAAATGAGAACAAACGCCATCGGCATTAAAAAGATTTGAGATATAAATTTAGGGTTCACTTTAAATAAATAAAAAAAAAAATTTGCATGTTAGGACAATCACAGTGAGCACGACAATAAGAGGAAGTAAGAGCTCTCGGTATTGAAGATGAAAGAAAGATAAAGGTGAAGCTAGAGTTCTAAACTTTTTACGATTAGTTCATTTCATAAGGCTTAAGGGCAACAAAAGAGGAAGAAATTTGATTTAACTTGGTTAACTTAGAATTTTAACTTATATTAAGTAAAATTTTAACAATAATAAGAGATAGATTTTAGTTTTATGAAATAAAATTTTAACAATAATAAAAAAATGAGGTAGATTTATTCATAAATTTTATTAAAAGTATATAATATTAATAAATAAATTTAACATTAATATTAAATATATCCAATTCTATCTTATGTGTCCTACAAGTGTCCTGCATTTTAGAAGTGTCCTGCATCTCAGAAGTATCTTAGAAGTATTTCAGAAGTGTCCTAAGGTGTCCCAAAGTGTCCTCGCATGTCCAAGAAGTGTCCTTTAATTTTTTTAATATTATTTTATTTGAGCACGCCACGTGGCGTGTCCGACACGGTGTCCCCGAGTATCCGTGTGTCCGACACGGACACGGCGTAGTTCTTGAAGTGTCCATGCTTCATAGCATCTCTTAGATGGCCTTAAGTATTAGCTTTGTAACCCTAGGACTGTCGCATAGCTTGACGTAGCCAAAGAGACATTGGATGGCAATACGAATCTTTGCCAACGTGAAAAGTAGATGGAGTGTGCCAATAGCTTAGGGCGACTATAAATCCCTTTTCTTGTTAGCAATGCGAATGCATTCTTTTGTCTTCTCAAAATTCCTTGCTCTAAAATACCTCAAAAAGAGGTTCAGTGTTAAGTGAAAATTGGGTATCTAGCTAAGAATATTGTCCGGCTTACAGAAAGATGCCAGTCTAAAATGGTAGGACAATCGACTAGATCTAGTCAACTATTTGAGGGTTCAAAAGCCCGCATGGGAATTTGGACATTCATCCGGGAGTCTAAACATTTCTTTAAGGGATTTGAACTCTGTCAGAGCAAATTTATATGATCAAAAGGAAGTGTGTTAATCTGAACATGCCAAGGTGGAATATGTCTAACCCTGATGGATACTAGATAGGTGATATCCCTAAAGGTGACACCATACAATGCACAAGTGAGATTGAGCACATCAGTTTGTCTAGGGAGTTTGTCTCTCCACCAGTATATTTGTTGACCTTGAGTCGTCCATACTGATGGGTTTGAGTGACGTGTCAAATAAGTGCTACCAAGCATGATAGCCATCTTTCTATTGCATAATACTCCTAAAACACTCCACCAATTTAACTTGTTAATGGAGAAGAGAAACTCATATGCAACTGTCTTCTTGCTTTGTAATTGATTGTTCTTAGATAAAAAATAACAGATTTTTTTTTTGATATTGAAAACAAAAACAGAATTACAGCATAGGCTTCGTATTGCCACATAACCTTTACATGATTCCTTTAAGATTTGTAAATCCAACAAAATCCAGGGCTTACCAACTTCTCGATGGCCGTTGTCAGGGCTGTCACTTCCATGGACAACATTTCTGCAGAAAATTCATTGTTATAACCTTGTAAAAAGAGTTTGAAAAGAAACATAGAACAACATAAAAGATACTTTTGATGAATAAACAGAAGTTACAACTTGAAGAAATCACAGGACATGCTCAGTCCTACCGCCCAGTCTGAACAGCTAAATCACCACGAATAGTTCCTGGTTCAGCTTGAAGAGGATTTGTTGCTCCAATAAGCTTCCGGGCAGAAGCAACTACTCCAACACCCTCCCATGCCTACTTCAAACAGAACAGAAAATAAATAGAATGAATAAGCTTAAAAATTAATTGTTACTGTAATCCATTCATAAAAGAATCAATATTAACTCTAGTAGCTATTGTGAAGTTCCCACTATTATTGGGTTGATTTATGACTAAATACACGCTCGTCTACACCTTCATTACTACCAAAAAGATAACAACAACAATACCACTATCACCACCATCAAGCCTTTATCACTAGGTGGAGTCAGTTATATAAATCCTTCATTTCCATTGCACTCTTATCAAATAACAAGTCCCATTACTTCCAAATAGACAGATGACTAAAAACATACCATACAAACAACTGGACCAGAAGTGATGTAGTTTATCAGTTTAGGATAGAAAGTTTTCTCCCTTAGCTCTTTGTAATGCTCCTGAAAAGGAAAATACAAGCAAAATGAATTTCACAAAGCTACCTGCAGTTTATCCACATTGTAATTACAATTGAAATAATTAAACATCAAAATACAAGTGATGATATTGCCTTTGAATTTCATGTGATTATGTAGTTCTCGGCTATGCAGTTTCTTGTCGTGCTACATCTAAAATAATTATAAGAAAAGTCCTCTACAGACGATCTTATAACATAGAAAAGTTATGAAACTTTATCCCAAAATAACAGATCATCCTTTCAATAATGATCAATGCCTGGATAAGATGCAAACAATGTGCATGTTGAAGGTTGGAAAATATTTATTTGAACATTTATCAAAACTTGATCTCATGTATATAGTTAATCATTATAGTTCTGTTGTATGTTTTCCAGCAGGATTTCTCCAATCTCAAATGTAAACAGCATATCTTTTGAAATAATTCCAAAAATTTTCTCATTGGCAACATAGTTGGAATTTCTACACCATGTTGATTTCCATTCTTAAGCAGTTTATGATATCAATCAACCGTTCCACTGACATTTCAGTTTAGATAAACTTTGTTAGTTATGCTTGTTTCATATTTAATAAGAAGTTCTATTCAATTAACAGATAAAAATGCAGTTGCATTTCAACCATTATTTCCAATAAGACTCATAAGCGAGAATCAATTGAGGCAAGAAAAAAAGGTATAAATTTACTTTTATAGAATATCATAAATAACATCCTCGAACATGGCCATTGTTGTAAGGACGCTGGTACAACACCATCTAAAATCAAAAGAAGATATGAAGGCTTCCTAGAATAATTCCTATTTTTATACTACAGAGTGCTCCTTTCAAGAAAATATGGAGATTATTATTTATCAAACATAAAATCATTTTCAAACTTAAGTTAGACAACTCTTGCTCGTAAGAGAACAAATATTTCATGACATTCACACATAAAATACTTTAAAAATTTAAGGAAGCCAACTCCTTGCAAGACCATAAATATTTCGCGGCATTCACATAACCATTTAGAAAAAATAGAGTAGCTAAAAAAGGGCATACTATTAAAACAATTTCTACTTTAAATTAAACAGCAGAAATAAATATCAACAACCACAATAATACTGTCAAACTAAAAGAGAATCTCACAACAAAAAAAATAAAAATAAAAATAATTTAAATATTAGGTAAATATCAAATGGCTAGAAAAAAATGCATTAGATTCATGATCTTATGAACCTAAGAATAAGATTCTTTTTTTACATAGTAGACAAAAAATGTGGAGAAAAAAACCTCTGCCAATTCTTTGGGACATTGAAATAGTTTCAGGCCTTTCAGCAAGAATCCCTTCTTCTCAAACCGTGAAATAATCTCTCCAACCTACATTCATGGAAGCAAAGCATGATTCAAAGGCACACAAATAATCAGCTTAACACACTCGAAATGAAACTACAAATGAAAGGACAACATACCAAGCCACGTTGAACACCATCAGGTTTCACCATAACATAGGTCTCCTCAACCTCTTCCTGCCTCCAATCAAAAAAATAAATAAATCAAAACTGAGGTAAAAAAATTGAATCTCTCGCTTTTTCTGAAAGTAACCTAAAAATAGGAATAAATGCTAAAACAATAATTACAAAGGTCAAAAATTGCAATCTTATTCAAATGGAAGGGATAGCCCCATCCCACAAGACATCATCAAATGCAGCTACATCAACTAAAAAATCAACAATTCTATTGGAATTTCTAAATAAATGTGAAACTTCCTAAAATTAGTCATGGTAAATATTAAGTTAAGCATTCTTGAGCCGGAATAGTCCTGGGATAAGTGACCTCCTAGGAAGTATTTAAATCATGCGGTTCCATAAAGCCAAAACGAACAATACTCTATATCTGGGACACAGGATGTTACATCAAAGTCGACCATGACCTTGAAGTAATGATAGGATAGGGGCTTTGTGGAGCCCAACTTCACATGCCTTTGAGCTGTGATAAGGCAAACATCAACAAAAATATTGAGTCTCCCAAGGGAAGAAGGGGGTGCAAAGAGAGTATTAGGCAAATTCTACACGGACAAGCATGGCAGAATAGTTCCACATGGACAAGCTAGAGGGATATCTTAAGGTATATATGTCAAAACTCCCCCAACTTGCAGAGGTGCCATTTAGGAAAAAATCATGATACTAATGATGAGAACTCTATGGTTAAGCATTCATGAGCTAGAGTAGTCTTGGGATAGGTGACCTCTTAGGATGGAAACTCAAGTCAAGCAGTCTTCTAAAACTAAAATAGACAATACCTCTACATTTAGGGCATAAGACCTTACATATAGTCCCTCCCATTTAAGTATATTCTTCATTTACAGGTTGCTCTGAATTCTGTGAATCAGCAGTCCGACATACAAGTGCCGCAACCTGAAAGTTCTGCACTTCAACTGCAGCTGAGGTGCAGCAACATCATGCAGAAAAGGCTAAGTTTGCCGCAGAATCAGCAGTGAAATGCAGAGCAATGTTTGGTGCAGATCAAAGAGGGCTGTATTATCCCCCTAGCCTTCAGGTTCAGAAAGGTAATATCTTCAGGTTGCTATAGATTCTGCATTTCAACACAGCACTATCTTATTATATTATACACTGTGGGTTCACGAGGTCATTTGCAGATTTTGGAGCTTCAGTTGTTCCAGCAACCGGCATTTTCTGCATACAAACGTTGGAGGAGCTTGTGACAGCAGCGAAAACTCCCAAGGAGGTTACCTTTACAACATTTGCTGTAAATTTAATAATGTGCAGTTTAAATACTGTAAATTCAATAATGTGCAGTTTCTATACTACGGACTATACAACTTATCCCTACTAGCAGAGCTGAGTTTTCAAATTCCAAGCCTGCACTATTTTGATCAAAAAAGAGGTTTTTGTATACTACACTAGTAGGAACTGGGAATCGAAGGCTTGCGATATAAAAGCGTTAGGTTGCGTGCATCCACCCCGGACAACCCTTTAATCCGCTGAATTAGAGATTCACCAAAAAGCTGATGAAGAATAGTATCATCCAATTCTCCAAAGTCCTGCAAAACCCCACTCACGCCATTAGGTAAGGGCTCCAATGTATTGACATAGGTAGGCCATTTTGCAATGGAAGTAGAATCAATCCAATAGTCCCAAAGAACCCCCCAAATTTAACTACAAGGATATTTCTCCACTCCTTTAACTGATACATGTCCAATCCACTTTAGTTAGCCACAACCTCCCAACCAAGGTAGCGCACAAAATTATTTATTTAAACCACCACTCCACAAGAAAATTCTAAATAAGTTTTTCAATAGCATCAAGGACATTAGAAGGCACAAATGAGTGGGCAAGGAGAAATTCAAAATGTTAGTAAAAACACTATTGATGATGGCATCTTGGACTGCTAAGGATAAGCTATGGACACTCTAAACCACCGTGCGCCAGCTGAGATCCTAGTTTTGATAGAATCATTGGAAGTTTGACATAATGGCTACCTACACATCAATGGGATACCCAAATATTTGCCCTCATGCTACCTGAAACATAGCTTATTTGCTAGCAACTTTTTTCTCATTTAGCAACCCTTTTGCATATCCCAAATATTTGCCCTCATGCTACCTACAATATAGCTTATTTGCTAGCAACTTTTTCCTTCTCCTAGCAGCCATCTTGCTTAAAAAAATCTAAAAACTTAGCTCGATTCCCCTATTATCCCAAGAGTGAACAATAAGAACTCATCACATGCATAACCCTAATTGCATGGGATTAGGTAGAAGCAAAAAGAAATATGCGATTAGAAAAGAGAAGATTTGATACTAGTGAGCTATTAGATAATAGCTGTAACATAAGAATAGAATCTATTGATTTTTTGTTGAATAAAAATAGATAGCAACTTGGAACAAAAAATAAACAAATAAGGCGATGAGGGCAACCCTATGTAAGTCTTCATGTCACCTCGATCCAATTTGAGTGTCTATCATTGATTAGAAGAACAAACTTGGGTTGTGACACAAAGGCAAGAACCCAGCTACACCATTACACTAGGATCCCAAAATGGTGGACAAGTTTGGGAAATCCCACTGCATCTTGTCATGAGCCTACACTATGTCCACTTTCACCACCATATGCCTTGAAATTGACACATAAGTTGCCAATGTGCCAACAAACAATTATAAGTAATTCTATGTCCCAAAACAAAGACTCCTTGTTCCTGAGCCACAAGGAGACAGAGAAGATCTTTCATTCTACATGTAAAAAAATCGTAGCAATATTTTTTGTAGTTAGCAGACATAAGCTAACAAGCTAAAATTGAACTGGCTTATCAACACCAACACCTTAGGGATGAGAGCAACAATTGTACCCTTTCATCGTTAAGGCATGAACCCCTTTCAAATAAATGGGGGATAACTTTGGTAAAATCTTCACCTAGTGATATCTCAATAGCCTTTAACAAAGGAGCTAGCAATATGATTAATGCCAAAAGTTTGATTATTCACATGAGATCATATGGCACAACTGATCTCGTCCATAGAGATAAGAGCAACTAAACTTGCGGCCTTATCACGAGGAAAAATTTTGGAGAGACATCTATGGACAAGGAACAAGAACAAGCCTCTAGTTCATAGATATTTCCAAAAAAAAGAATAGAATACATATTCTAATCATTCTCAATCTTCTTCCTACTACTTCTAAGAGGTAGTCTATTATTGTGCTAGTCCAGAAATAGATTAACATATAGAGACAACAACAGAATATCAACACCATTTCATCCACTTTCTAGGGCGGTTCAAGGGAGTTACAACCATGTTTATGAGGAAAAGTTATTAGGTTCGGATGACTGACCACGTCAGGCATCTGAACACCAATCGCGAAGAGCCATACAGGTGAGAGGGCCCTACTTCACGCAGAATGCCGCAAAAGGGATTAGATTACCTAGCAGGCAAACAAAATGTCCAGTTGGTCGACCGAATAATCTGGTTGATTGATCGAACTGTCTAATTAGCCTACTGGATAGTTCGTTCGCTCTGACCTAACTGTCCGTTCAGCCATCATACAAGTAGGTATTAAAGTAGGTATTTATCCAAAAGAGTAGGTATAATTTGAAATCAAGTATCAATTAGAGAAGATGTAATTACATGTGATACTATTCTAAATGAATACTTACCTGATCTCAAACTATACCTACTTTTTTTGAATAAATACCTACTTGATTTGGCAGTCAAACAAATAGTTCGGTCAAAGTGAACAAATAATCCGATCGGCTACCAGACCATCCAGTCGGCCAATCGGACAATCCATTTAGTCCTATCGGTAACTTAATGCTGTTTGCGGCATTCTACAGAAGTGAGGGCCGCTCACTTGCGTGGCTTTCTGCAATTGTCCCACGAACACCTGGCCACCTTAAACATCTAAACCTAATAATTTTTCGTTTATGAGGTGTCATACACATATGAAAGTGAGGAAAGACCAATAAAAAAAGTGGGGGATGTTGAGACGAGGACTTGTTGATGATTTGAACCAGAGAAGTTCCAGCTCTCAACAGGGCCAAAGAAAGTGGCCAAGGCTCGAAAGGAGGTAGAGAAGCTGCAATCCTTCCCTCTAAATGTAGTTGGAGGTATCTCACACCCAAATCCATTTAGAGTTAGGGTTATTCCATCTATTTTCCCTTGTGTCCACATTTGTTTACTGATTGGCTGAAAACTGCATTACATAGCCTTGAAATCTCTTATATGTTGTTCATCTTGTAAACTCTAATTCCGGCAGTGGCACTTGTTTAATCTGAAATTCATGTGTTTAAATCTCTTTGAATTGCGTGTCTTTGTTGGATTCATGGAGTACATTAAAGTTTCTTCTATGGTTCCTCATGAAACTTAAGCGATATACTGTGATACATATTTAAAATAATTCTATGCTAAGGTTCACTGTTCTTTGCTCTATTTGAATGATTTGCAAGTTTTGGAATTTACATTTGTTTGTTTAGCAAGGTTAGAATTAACCTAATTAATTTTAACTAGACAAGTTACATCATACATTAAATTTAATATTAAAATTTAGCTATATTTTACATCATACATATATTTTTTTAAAAAAATTAACTTTATTTCACGTCATACATACATACCAAAATAATAACTAATTTGTATCACATCTCTCACACATCCCAACATAATTAACTTTATTTCACATCATACAAAACTCTCAATAAAAAAATATCTTCATGTAAGGTTTACCTTTTTTTCTAATAGATATTAAAGTTTTTTAATTTTAAACTTATTAAATTTAACCTTTAAAAATAAGCACCCCTATGCTCGAATGTAGTTTCATGTTCATTTCATGCATTTAGTATAGAAGTAACTTGTTAGAAAACATGAAACTTGAAATTTCTTAAGATTGTGCAGAAAATCAGTCTGCCACCAGATTTTGTTTGCGTCCCCAGAAATGGGCAGATGCCGAATCAACCATCAGCCATAGCCGGATGGCTGATTTTCCTACAGATCTGAAAATAGACTGCTGCATGCAAGAATAGACCACTGGACAGTGAACAGCTTTATACACCTTACTTAATCTGATTCTTTTAGGACTTATAAGGCCTTCTCCCTTCGTGGAAAAACATTGTATGGCCACTCCATACTTGGTCATCACCAATTGAACTCCACTACCAACTTCAAAAGCAAGCATTCTAATCAGGTGAGAGACCAGCATCCGTGGATTCCTACCCTACAACCTAGCAAAATTCAGCTCCAACTCTCAAGCAGAGCAAAATAATCCTCCATCTGCACCTTACTCCATTCCTTGAAATGCAAAGTACGAACACACCTGTCGTTTAGCATTGAGTTCCATCAACCGAACAGTTCCACACCATAGTCAGAACCTAGCGGCTTTATAAAAGAGCCAAACATCTTCAAGTTTGAGTTTCCCTCCCTAGTGCTTAAAGTTGAATTTCTCAGTACGAAGAAAGGGGCAGTGGTCCGATCCAACCCAAGTAAGGTGCATCACCTAGGAGCCAAGGAATGTCATTAGTGCAATAGAATTCAAAAGAAATCTATCCAATCGTACTTACATTCACCCTCTCTATCATTGCAAAAAGTTCAAAACACCAGAGATCATGTAGATCATTCTAAGACAAGCAATTAACAAATTCCTTGACAGTCGGCCCTGGATGAAGGATTTTCCCCCTCATCTCACCTCTTGGGACATGATATAGTTTTAAGTCTCCTCCAATCACCGCAAGAATAGAATCACTCAAGGCTAAGGAAACATTGTTCCAAACCACTCTCCTGATGAGGTAATTATACTTGTTCTAACTAAAGCTACATCGCCCTCGCTTCGGCTCCCACTTCACTTGCCTTCAAGGGCTGGCTCCTTCAAAGAAATTTGCATTCTACTGACTGCCTAGAATTTGCAGAAATTGTGTATTGATGCTGCTGAGGACCTCTCGTTACTCCTGCTGAACCTGCTGTACTGAAGGACGCTTTGAACAGTTTTCACACCGTCAATGGAACAACTTGGATCCTACGCCTAGCATTAACACTTTTCTGCTTCTGAAATTTTCCCAATTTAGCAAATAAAAAAATGCTGTAGCACGAAGAATTAGTTGCAGGATGGTT
The DNA here is from genome assembly GCA_019297695.1 of Apostasia ramifera. Lineage (NCBI taxonomy): Eukaryota > Viridiplantae > Streptophyta > Magnoliopsida > Asparagales > Orchidaceae > Apostasia > Apostasia ramifera. The sequence continues at coordinate 544,229 of JAEMOT010000443.1, read as the reverse complement.
TTGAGTTTTGGCATGTGAGAATCATGGGTTTGGCAAATGTTGTACTACTCGTACACAATAGACATGAGGTCGCATTGAAGTCAGAAGGAAAGAAGAGAGCTGACCATGGAAGAGATCAAGTGGGGGAGGAAGATGCGGGCTCTCGACCTTCGTGCGCGCATCCGACCATGGCCGCGGCTACCCGAGAAAGTGTCAGACTGAGACGGCCCGAAAGCAGAGAGGTGCTCGCCGGAGCGAACAATGCTGGCACAGCGATTTGCAGAAGAGAAAGAAGAGCAATTCCTCCCCGTCTCACGATTAGGGGTTTTGGACAGAGCGCGAAGTGTGCCCGCAGCAACAGTCGATAAAGCCGCCGCCATCTTCGCCAATGCTCCTCCGCCGGATCCACGAAGACGAGATCGACGGGAAATTAATTGAGTTCGGGAATGCTACAATTTCTAATGAGACCACACTTTTTATCAAAATTGTATTTCTAACCTTTCTTTTTCTACATGTGCCAATATATATATTTTTTGAATCTATAGATAATAGATATGCATTTTGGCATGGTTTAATTGGATTATATTTTAGAAATATTTTAAATTCCTTTAAAATTCAAAAAAAAAAATTAATGCGGTAAGATGAAATCAGTTATTTTATTATTAAAAATTATATTAAATTAACATAATAATTAATTTTTTATTAAAATAACTACAGCATATCAAATAAAGTTAATTTATAATATTAAAATTTNATACGTATTATTAAAATGTAGCTATTCCATATATTTGATATCACAATTTTAATATTATATATTAGATATAAAATTTATATGAAAATTATAACTTACACTAATAAATTATGACATGTAAAATAAAATTTATAATTTTTATATAATTTATATAATTAATATATAATGTTAAAGATTTAAATATCAAATACATAAAATAATTAAGTTTTAGAGACATATATGAAATTAATATAAAATATTAATAAAAATATTTTTTTAAAAATTTTAGGGGGCGTTTGATTCGATGTTATCTTAGTATTATATTATGTAATCTAGATATTTTCTTTTGACTAATAATTTTATAATCTAATAGAAATTTTTTTGTAGATGTCATTAAATCAAATAATTATTTTCTCTAGATAACATAACATAACATTAAGATAACATTAAACCAAACGACCTTTTAGAATTTTTTTGCTCCCTCCTCATTAAAGGAGGCCTTAAAATAATCTCTAGCGAAAAACCAACTTAAGCTCCTTTCGTCCTACCAATTGTAGCACTTGTTTTCTTCACTGTTAGACCAGGTCAACAGCAATAAAACCTCATTTGATTCAAGATAATTTTTTTTATCAAATACAAATTTTAACTATAAAAATTAACTTTATTTTATTTTCAACATAAAGACGAATATTAAAATTTAAAATATTTTATATTTTACATATTTTTTAATATTAAAATAAATTTTTCTACACCGCATTAGTTAAAAATAAAAAAAATAAACATGCACATCATTTACCATTCAAGTGAAATGTCAAGCACTAAATGAAGCATATTCACAGAACGCACAAATACTCATGACATTCTATCGAGATGACAAAATTTGAGATATTGAACTTAACCAAATCAAGTCGAATCGATTTGAGAAACCTATTTATAAATATTTATTATATAACCAGATCGATCGAGTTGGCAAGTAACTCAACCCATTTATTAATTGAATTAAATTCGAGATACTGAACTTAACCCATTTAATAATCAAATCAAGTTGGGGATTGAGTTATTCAAGTCAGGTTGGATACAGATTCAGCTGGAACAGTTTTGCCACCCCTTAACACATACAATAAAGAAAATGGGAAAATACATTTTAATCCTACATTTTACCAGTTATTCACACTCATGTTCTTTAAAGAAAATAATTACCATTTTTCTCTGATAGTCTGATCAAACATTCTATTTCTAGCTATTGAAAAATTATCGAAAAGTACAGAAAAACTACAATTACTTATGTTACAAGAACCAAAGTAACAAGATTTTTGTAAAGATCAAACAATATGAACAAAACTGAGGAATGAAATAACAATAAAACAAGCTGATAATTAACTTTTCAGAAGTGTAAAGTTCGATCCAACTAGAATCATTGGAACCACTAAACCCAAATTTACACAAAAAAAAAGATTCAAAAAGATATTTAACAGAAGCAGGAAAAACAATGATAAATTCTGTCCTGCTACCACAATTCAATCACTCCAATTTCATCATACTCAACTGTGTCTTCTACATATTTCACAATTTAAACTGTACATCGTAAAGTGGGTGGAAAAAAATTTTATAAACCGACGAAGAACAAGCTCCTCTATCTATCTATCTATCTCAGTTCTTGATCTCCTTCTTGATTGCTGGACCTCATGAGTGTTTCATGATCAATTTGATTTTCTTCTTGATAGAATTGATACAGATTGACGCTGATAAACAGAGGTGGATTAACTGCCATATAGTTAATAGGAGAATTCGTGACCGCGTGTTGATATATATTTCTTCACCCAGATTGCTATATCTTCAGCACAGGCCTGGGCCTGTGGCGTCTTGAGCAGAATGTCGAGTGTTGCAAACTCATGAACTGCATCTTTATACTCGAGGACGGGAGCATCTACATTCACCTTGCGCAGCTCTTCAGAATATGCAATTGCTCGGTCCCTCATCCAATCATGCTCAGCAACTACGGTGAGGGTTGGCGGCATGAGCTTTAGAGATGGTGGGCCTCTTCCTGGTACCAGCGGGTTCGCTGCGGGATGGTCTAAACTGAACTCACTTTCGGGCAAGAAGAGTTTCCAGGAAAGTATACACATGGCTTTGTCATAGAAGTAGGAATTTGCGAGCTTTATTTCTGAATGCGTTGGGACACTTCCGATGAAGAAGGGATACATCAGAACCTGCGCAACGACCTTCACAGGATCTAGAAGCTTCCCTAACTCAACTGCCTTTCTGGCCAGAAAGTCGGAAATGTTTGCGCCACAGCTTACTCCCAGGAGAACACATCTGTGCTGACATGAAGCAAGTGATGTGACTAGGGCAATACTGTCAATAAGCAATTTGATTAAGAAGATGGAGTCACAGATTTCTTTCGCACCAATCTCTTAGCTGTAGGTGATCCTAATCTGACTCCAGTCTAACAAAGGCTTGTTTTAGATGATTTCAATCATCCCAAATTATCTTACTACATTATGTTCAGTTAGCCTTAAAAAATCATGTAAAATAAGCAAATTTTATATTTGAAGTATAAATCAGATCCACAGCTGAAGCCCAGCCGGAGCAGAGGTTGGCACCAATCAGAGAATAAAAGAACATTCAGAAGAAAGAATTGAAGAAGGATCAAGGCATATAGTAACACAAATAATGAAAAATAGGATTACAATACCTGCAGCACTAATATTTTTTTTTTAAGTAAAGCACTAATATTTTAATGAAAGGAAAGCACATCGCAAGACAGTGAATTTTTCATGTGAGACTAGAACAACAGACAAGTACACCAAAAATGCGAGTATTGGATGATGAAAGTGATATCATAAATAAGCTTTAAGCTAACAAATGGAGACACCACTTTCATTCCATAAACAAACTTAATCTCTTACAGGATAGAACAGAAACACCTGTTTCAGGACATCATTTCCTGTTCTAAGGTTCCTTCACTTTGAAGCAAATCTGATTATTAACATCACAAGAACAGATGGTGCTACAGTAAAACTGAAACTAACGCAAAGGCATAAAGAATACTGTTTTCTGTTATGTTGAAATCAAGGAAACATGCAGGACGCAGCATCAGCAAACGTCAAAACAATCACCCCAATCATCTAAGGAATGTTTTACTTCCTCAATTATTTAGCTATATAATTTTTCATTGAGTCAAAAAACTCACACTTTCACATTCCACAATTGTGATACTTGTTCTATGGACAAAGCATAACTGCTGCAAAAATGCCATCATCATCACTGGGGTCATCATAATCAACAACTTTCTGAATCCTATCTCACCAATTAATCATATTCGATGTAATCTATGACATAAACCCTATCTCATCTTATTTTTTTTGAATAACATCTAATCAAGTTACTTTTAGGCTAACACACTTTCCATAAATCACAAAATTACCAACTTGTTCTAGTGTTTCCCCAACTTCTCTACGTTGTGCATGTCCATACAACATAAGTCCATTCTTTTCGATAATTACACCAACATCCTTATAACCATCATTTCTACTCTTCGCATGCATCCATCTTGACATTTTCATTTCGATGACTCTAAATTTTATTGTTAGTGATTTTGAAATCCTAATGTTAGACTCACATTGCATGCAACAAAAGTGAAAACATCAGAGTTTCACTTATGAATGAGTCAAGTGAATAAAATAGTAAATCATTGAAAATATATTGTGTTTAGTTGGTTTTAATTTGTCTCCATTCGTCTATCTCTTAGTTCTTGTTAAGGACTTGAATTTTTATGACATATATATATATAATAAAGATAGCCTAAGGATTATTTTACAAAACTTTTTCTAACTACTGCAAAAATACACTCAACTCCAAAATTATCATCTCTCTAAAGAATAAAATAAATGATACTGTTCGCGAACTTACATTAAAATCAAGTAATTTTCAGAATAAATACTAAGCTGGCATCTAAAGAGCCAAAGAAATAAGAAAAATCCTGATCACAATTTTGGAGGACCAACAGTTGGTCGATTGGGCTTAACTAAGTCATCTCCATATACAGGTACAAGAGAATACATATTAGTCCTTACTCCATTGACACTTGGCTCCAAAAATGGTCAACCAGCACGTCTGTTACTAGTTTAGTTTTTAACATAAAACTATGTAGGTTTATATCATAAGACTTGTAACACCAAGCAATCAACTAGGAGACATGTTTAGTAATTTTATAATGGATGAAAACTGCTTTAAAAAAACCACTTGAAATATTTAAGTCTATTTTAGGGATTGGTTTGAATATTTTAAAGGAATTGAGGGAACAAACAAATTAAATTCTTTGACATGCATGATATTAGGTGAAGGATTATGTTATGGCACTTAATCACAACATTTTGATGAACATCTAAGAAACACCCATGACTGCCAAAAACTAACTACAATGCGATTATCATTTTAGCTTTAAAAGGTTAAGCACCATAACAATGCTCTAAAGCAAGACTGTAACAATCTTTCACCCAATAAAATCCTTAATACATCACATTTTAAACAGAAATGAGCACAAAATACAGAGGCGCTCTTCAAAAAAATGGAGCTAAATACCAATTCCTGTATGCAATCTTTGCATATCAGGCACATCACAAGAATCATCAAAATATTCCTAATAAATAATGGTTACATAATGTCACAGATCAACAACCAATAGAACGTATGCTGGGTAGCAATTCTCCACTACTTCAGCAACATGCCTTTACTATGAACTACAAATTAACAGTAGGATTTTAGAAGGAGAACACTTCTTAACATTAAGAAATCAGTTATAAAAATAATATAACTAGCATTACCATGTAGAAGTTGCATATACTTCAGCATGCATAATAAGAAACATGCTTATGACTACATCAATGTCCATTTTCACCATCAATCATTCAACACAAAGGAATGATGGCATATTCAATTCATTTGAAACCACCTGAGAAGCAAAGAAGTAAATCTAAATTGCTTGCAAACTAATATATGAAAAGGCTACGGTGTAGAGCCTGAAATTAATCACTCTCATCATGCAATCCTCCAGATTGTCTACTAACTAGCAGTCATCTTCTAGACTGTCCATTTACTAGCATTTCCTGACCAAATCATGCTTTAAATGACCTTCAATAGCTATGCTTAACCACCCTATTGATCATACTTCTCCAATATAAAGCATATAATCAAGTATCCAGATCCTCCCCCGACATAAAATAATTTAACAAATTTATTTTTCTAGACGAGAATATTCACTCATTCAAAAAGTAGAACACTTCTGTTGTAGCAACAAAGTTGCAAAATTCCAAATAGCCATATAACACCACGTCCTAAACCCTTAACCCACTCTGAAATCTCTCCAAGCGTAACATATGATACGGTTGCTTAAATGTTAGGTAAAGTTGGATGTCTTTTCCAAGGTACTAAAAAACAGAAATCCTGTCAAGCTGAGATTTTGATCTAAATTCTAAGATGTAGTACCAATACCTACATCGTTAGTAATTGCAAAACCTCGTTGACAGCAGAATTCATCCAAATCAAATTTTCCCATTCTCAAAATTCAAGTAAAAGAAAATAAATCCATCCAGGCATCAAGATGAACATACGATAGTGAAGTTAAATCAGTATCAGAGCTGGAAAACCACACCTTGAGGGATCACCATGAGCTGCTAGCCAGGGCTCTACCGTGGCCGCGCCAAATGCATTCACAATATGCCTCTGGGAGTCCATCCTTTTCGCATCGCTACCCCGGCCGCTGCCGATCGACTTGCTGCATTCCGCCAAGTTCGCCTGCTTTGCCACCCAATGCAGAACCTTAAGCCCATCGTCAAACGCAGCAGGGTATCTGCTCTCCGGTGCAAGCCGATATCCGACTGATATCACAATCACATCCAGCAGCTTGACAATCCTCCGGCAGAATAAATCGTTTGCCGTGGATGTATTGCTCCCCGAGACGAACCCGCCGCCATGGAACTGCAAGATCACTGGGAGCCGCCGCGACACCGAACGCTGGTGAGATCTGGGGGAGGGAAGGTAGCCGCGGTATGGGGCAACGGATCCGGCGCCATCGTCGCTGCGGCGATCGGCGGCGGCTGAGGCTGCGGAGACGCCGTTCGTACGGAGGGAGCTATCCAGATCGGACGAAGAGGGGTGCCTCGCGGAAGCGCGCCCAGTATCAATGAAGGTATCGGGAAGGAAGATACGCAGGGATAACGCGGTCAGCGGATCGATGTGAATGTCCTTAGTAGCGACGCCGTCAGCGGCGAAGGAGGGATTGGCGGGTGCAGTAGACTCTTCCGGGCGGGAAGTCACGCCGAACTCGTCGTCGGCGGCGGCGTCCAAGCGGGACTGTAGGCGGTGCTTGAGGACGAGCTTGAAGAAGACGCTGTAAAGCTTCACGGCGACGCTCGGCATCGCGGTTTCTAGGGCCGAGGTTCGGAAGGAGGACGTCAGCGGCAGGAAGAGGAGGTGGAAGGAGACATTCGGATGGAAAGAGGAGGAAGGGTTGATCTCTCGGCTGCCGCTGATTCTGAGGCGAAATTGGTAGGAGCTTGATTGGGGAAGACGAGAGTATCGAAGTTCCGATTTTCACTAATTAATACTTACCATTTTTATTTGGGGGTAATTTCATTTAGGTCCCTAAAATTTACCCGACTTACCATACAGGTTTACATTTCTGAAAATATGTCAGATGTTCCCAAAACTTACTGTATAGGTCATTGTGATCTTTCTATAACGGTATCTGTTAAACGCTACGCTGTCAAAATTACGAAAATACCCTTTTTTACCCATTCATATTTCCGAATTCTGGCGCGCCGGCGCTCTCGCGCGGGTCTGCGCGTGCGAGGACCAGGAGTACAATTGTAATTTTACATTAAAAAAATTATGATTTCTTAATTAAAATTTTAATTTTTTAGCTGAAGATATTTAATTGAATCTTATTGAAAGCTTTTTATAAATATTAAGGACCACAATGACCTATACAATAAGTTTTGGGAAACTATCTGATATATTTTCAAAATTGTGGACCTGCATAGTAAGACGATCAGGGGCCCAAGTGAAATTACTTTTTTTTATTTTGATCATTTAATATTTTTTTTAAATATAATACATGGTTAAATTTTGCCATTAACTATGTAATTAAACAAATAGCATATTTGTTAATTAATTAAAGGTCATTAATTTTCAAGACAATTGCGTATATACCACTATAAAAAATATATTTATATATTAATTATTTTAAAAATTTTAGCCATACTTATACAACTTTATAATCTTTAATAATATAATATTGACACTATGCTACTATTATCATGTTTAAATAGAACAAAACATCGTTATTTGCTTTAACTCAAATATCTCAGTAGAAAAAAGAGAGAGTGATGAAGGCCACTGCGATGGAATGTGAAAAAAAAAAAGTAATGTTGGCAACGATGTTATTACCACAGAGAACGAAAAAAAAGATATGAAATTTATAGAGAATGGAGAAGCTGCCCTGTTTAGCACGAGGATCAAAACAGGACCACAATAATACTAGT
>JAEMOT010000443.1:500306-535881 GCA_019297695.1 Apostasia ramifera | reverse complement strand
TATTATTGTTTTTTAAATTAGTATCATTTTGGTCCTGTTTTGGTCCTCGCGCCAAACAGGGCCGATGTGGTAGCAGCTAGGAAAGATAGAGGCCAGTCATATTATCATAAGTGAAAATCTTAAGAATAAAAAAAAAGAGAAAAAAAAGAGAAGAAAAATAGTAATATACTTAATATAAATAGAAAATTTTATATATATTTCATTTATATTTAACAACAGTTAACTTAAGTAATATTTGAAGATTACAGAATGGTATAAATGTAAGTAAATCTTTCAAAGTAGTCAATATATGTTTAAAAGAGCATGTTATTATTCGTAGTATTAGGGTTATTAGAACTTATATTTGTCTAGTTAGGATATAAATGCAATAATTTTAAAATTAAAAAATATTTTATTTTTTTTATAAAGCACTACCTCTGTTTTGAGTATATTGATATTTTTGCATAAAGATCAGAAGATACAACTAATTAGATCCAAGCATTTTTGCATGTGAGGACAAATACTACTACCTCCTTTGAGTACATTGATGTAATTTAAAATTAAAAACTAAAATATTTATATTTTAACAGAGAAAAACTATAATGTATATTATTTATATGGCTATATTCTTCAGTTTATATGATTTGAAGATAATAAGAATATGATCCTATTGTGTAAAATGTTATTTCCTATCAATGCAATCACATGTTCTACCATTTTGTGTTGAAAGTTATGTATCGATCTCAAATGGAGGAAGAGATTTGAGTATCTTCGACGAAATTGGAGCTTGAAAATCGTTGAACTTCAAAAAAGCAAGAAGGCATTACACACGCATACATGACACAAACAAATGCGTGAAACATACATACATAAATACGTACTTAAACAAATGAATAAGCACATAGTTACAAACACAAATACGCATATACATATATATATATATATATATATACACACACCATTACGAGTACATGAATCCATAACATACATATTTGAGTAATATATAATTTGTATGCATGGGCATACATATACAAAATTTGTATAGCTATAGTTCAAATCGTATTCAAATATAATTTCTCATTTCTAAATGTAAAACCCACGAGCACATAATAGCATGTGATAGCCACAATTTCTGATCATGGGCCCCGTGCTACTTCACGTTGACAACATATTAATTTTAATTAAATAGAATAAGATTGAAATAGAATTGTCATTCCATAAAAATAAAATTATTATCTTAAAAAAAATGAAATAATAATTCTTCAATTTACTTAGAGGACGTTTGGTTCGTTATTATCTTGGTGTTATGTTATGTAATTTAGATGTCATCTTTTGACTAATAATTTTATAATCTAATTAATAGAAGATTATTTGTAGATGTCATTAAACCAAATAATTATCTTCTTTAAATAACATAACATAACACTAAAATAACACTGAGCCAAACACACCCTTAAATAAAATAAAATATAGAATAAAAAATAAAGAGAAAAAATTCTAAAATACTCATAATATAATTTAATAAAATTTTATATTATTTTTAAATTATATTTAATTTTATACAAATAATTAGATGAATGTAATTATATAAATATATATGTATAAATAATATATATATATATAATGATAGATATATGTAAATGCATGTGCATATATACGTGTATATGTATATATATGTAAACAAAGACAATTTTAAAATTATATTTTTAGTCTATAAAGAATAGTCATAAAGTAGCGATTCTATAAGTTGATGAAAAGAATGACTGTTTCATATAACGCGTAATAGAAATTCCTATAAAATAGTTACTCCACTAAAGTGAATATGAGAATATTCCAATTCAAAAACAATATAGCAAGTCATTCCATTTAAGAATTTCAGATCATTCTATTAATTTTCATTTTTATAGTAACAGACATTATAATAAAAGAAACTTCAATTTTGTGGGACTCAAATCATTGTATCATCAAGCATTAATAAAAACATACATAAAAAAAAACAACAGTCAGGCCATAGCTTTCTATCATAATAAAACTAGAATACAATAGAAATAGGTACATAAAAGAATGAGGAAAGATCCTTTGCATGAAAAACAATGCCTGAAGTTAAATAACTATAACTAATAATATAACTTAGCTGAAATCTACTATTATTTCCTTCACCTTTTTTTTCTCTTTCTTTCCACCATTTTACCTTCAATGCAGCTTCAGCCCTTCGATGAAGCTTCAAGACGGTCCTCGACGCAATCGTGATTGCCTGATAGGAATTTAAAAACTACGGGCTCAAATCCGAAATAGCCTCTTGTAAGGTTGCTTAAATTAAGCCTTTCTGAAATTCCAGAATATGTGAGTTTGTGTGCACTATTCAATCCTTCAGTTAGCTTGCACATTGCATACTGCTGTCAATATATTTGATTCCAAAAAGCTATCTTGCTCATTCATAAACCTGAATTGAAGAACCTGCTAATGGAAGGAAACCATGAAGAACAGCTGATTTCAATATATTTCAATATGTTGTAGATTTAGAAGCAGCAAAATCTTCGACAAAATTCCACATAACTTCCAGTTTTAATCTGTTGTCTTGCTCTTTAGCTTTGTCTTCTTCAAACTTCAGTAAACATTCACGAAATAGGACAGGATTGTAATCTGAAAACATCTTACAGACATTTGCGCTAAGGCTCCGAACCGCTTGGTTCCAATGAAAGTTCTTAGTTTTCTCCAATATAGGGATGATGATAGGTAATATCACCCTACAATTTTGCCTGATCAATTGTTCTACGTGATCATTATTGCATAAAAATAATGCTCTCTCTGCCACCTGAAAGAAAATTAAAGAGAAGAAATTTCAAGTTTGCATTATCAGCATTAACCATACCCATTAACATACGCATGAAGATCGGCTTTGTACTGCTTGCCAAATAGCACCTCCAAATTATTATAATCAAATTTTTAAAATCAAATTTAAAGCAAAAAGAACTTTGTTACCATCTTAAAAAATAAAAAAAAAATAACTTTGTTACCATCTTTTATCCAGCTCTGTTTGAACTATGGCCATAATTTTTGCCCTTTTTTGCAGGCCAACAAGATTTTCTCATCGAAACAGAGTGATTTTGTAGAAATCTACATACTTGTGCAATTGAATGCAAGGTTACTTTCAGATTTTTTGCTTGATAATTTAAGGAAATGTCTAAATACAACTATCTACATACTAGACTTAACTCACTTAAGTTGAGGCTGCTAACTTTAAGCATTTATGCTTGATAATCTATGAAAATTTATGCAGGTATTTTCTTGAAGCATTGAATACTTTATTGGATCTCTTCATCTTTTTTTTGCACCATTGATCAAGTCTTACGGTATGCCTGAATTTATTTGACGTTGATTTTAATCCAACAAAGTTCACCTTCATTTCAAACAATATAAGAAAATTTCATGATTAAGGTTAGATCAACTGCTATCTGATGTACCCCAGTAAATCATACTATTAAAGTTTGTTTTTAATCTAACTCGACTCAATATGAGCTAGACCTGATTACAATGATTCGATGTTGTTACGATTAATATATGTGGTTTCTGTGAAATCAAGATATGTTGTTTCTATCTAGTAACTGAAGGCACGAAACAATTTTATACTTGTCCACACAAAATAATTACTTAGTAGTAATTGAGATTCTACAGTAGTTTCAATCATTAAATTTCCTAAACTTTCCTCTGGTGCTCTAATCTACTGTAATAAAACTAGTATAAGAAACATAAATCAACAGAAGATCAGACCTGCTTAAATTGCATGAAGGATAATTAACAAAGATGATGGTCATCATCATCATCATCATCATCTAAAAGGGTGCCATAGCAATTGGGTGCAAAACTGAACTCTCTCTCTCTCTCTCTCTCCATTTTTTTCTGAATCCACTTCCCGAAATCTTCTTATACCATATCTACACCAAATTAAACCATGTATGCACATACAAGAAGCTGACTACATATGTCTTCCTTCCATTGCCTTTAAATTCAAAGGCAACGGAAGGAAATTAAGCACACTCAGCAAGATGCCAAGAAGTTGAAGAAAAACTGTCATCCATCAAAATACTGGAGATTGGGTAACAGAAAAATACTCGAGGACACCATACTTGAATGAAGAAAAACAAAAACCCGACAATATATCAAAAGGTCCTTTCACAATAGAAAAAAGGTCAATTTGCGATGAAATAGTTCATTATCAAGAAAGGAGCTGCTAAATTCCACACTTGATGAGTCTATAAGAGACTTGCTTCCTCAAAATGGGGGCGTGTGATAAGGAGATCAAAGATGAGGTACTTGCGAACCAACTATCCTAGTTCCAACTAACCAATGCTTTCAAACAAATCTTACCTGAGGAGCTTTCTCAGACAAGGAAGACTTGACTACAAGTCTACAACTAGAGAAAAGACTATAAGTGAATAGTTATACTTAGGAAAACATAATGAAGGTTACTAAAGCACTAACCTAGAGGAGCTCCTCGAGGGACCATGGTCATATGTAGGAAATACCTAAACATCACATAATGCTCATTCATTCTGAAGAGTGGCCGAGGAATTTCTCATGAACAACCATCCAATTGAAGACTTGGTATACGACAGAGCTAAAAGTTCATCGAAAGTTATTAGGGATTCCCCAACCACATTACATTTGCTTCATGCTGCCACAACCTATAATTTATAGGTGGATCAGGGATAGTTCTCTATTTATTGTACATGAGAAAAAACTATCTAGAGACTAGAGGGTAGACTTGGCAATTCAAAAACGGCCAACCAACCTTATATTCTTATTCTCCCTTTAAGGAAGTTCTTATGAATGAAACAAGAAGATTTGCGGCTTAAGGGAAACACAAAGCTTCTGCACAAAAAGCCCAAAAAGCCCAATATACTCGTTTAATCCATTCGTCAAAATGAACCTCTGTCTAAAACTTTCAATTGGAATTGATAAGGACTATCTCAATGTAGATGATATTCCTATATTTTCTCCGTACCTTGACATGATTAAAAATGTAGTTGAGAGAAATTATAGTTGGTTGAAGCTTTTTGGGATATAGGAATAAATTATATTTTTCTTCGTACCTCTCATATTATAAATGAAGTGATTTAGGTTTAAAATGTCAACTACATTCGTCTCAACTACATTTCTTTGTCTATATTTTTGATCTTTATTTACTCGTTCTTGAAGAAACGTTATATTTATAATATAAGAGGTGAATAAAATATAGAAACATGAAATAAGAAAATAAAGAAACTAAGAAAACAAGAACCAATAAATTAGGAAACAAATAAAATCCTCTTTTATTTTTATAAGAGATTACAATAAGACAATAAAATAGTAAATAATTTATTCCAAGAAATATTTTAAATAGTTAAGGAAGATCCCTGGAATTTTCAGAATATTCCTTGTACTCTCCCTCAAACTAGATTTTGCATGTCATACAGATCAAGAACCAATGCACAAAAAAACAAAATCACTTTGGACCCAATTGCAACAAATTTGAATTTGGGATCAACATTTAATGGAGTTCTTCAAGAACTTAGATACAATTTAACCTAAGAGTAAATTATATATATATAATATTCATTTATTTTTGTTAGTGTTTTTCTCAATGCGTAACTTGTCAATTACCCTAACAGTAAAATATATATATAATATTCATTTATTTTTGTTAGTATTTTTCTCAATAAGTCGTTCCCAAGTCCCAATTCCCAAATGAGAAATATGGAGGGTGGAGTTAGGCAGTCGAGAGCCAGCGTAAAACTTGTCGAACAAATATGACATGCTATTGTTAGTGTTTTTCTCAACCAAGAATTTTGCATGGATTTATGGCGATAGTTGGCAATGAATTTCTTCATTATCCATAAATTGGAATTCAACCACATCAAGCTTCTTCCCTAGAGATTTTCCCCTATTTTCTCAAGTGTTCATATTGCATTTTCTTTTTATGGCTATTGGGTCCTAGAGGAGTTACACCTAGCTTCTTTGCATTTGTGCATGTAACCGAAGTGACACACTTTTATCCTGGGATGAGAAAGCTAAGTAGAACTTGCATAAGGGTCCAAACATCATTTACGACACCTACGCTCAGGCCAGAGGATTCGATTTATTTCTTAATCTCATAAATGGCAAATTTTCTTGGAGCTTCTAATTATTCATTCAATTACATCTTTCTTGCAATGTCAATCAAGTCCTAAAGCGTATATTTTCTGATAGTTGATCGTAATCCAATCAGTCAACTTTATTTAGCTATTTCAAAAAACAAGAGATTGTGTGCTAGATTTAAATAAAGAACTCATTTGTAGGAATATAATGTCCATGCAATATGCTATATTATCAAAACAGCTCCTTGGAAAGCGCGTCAACAAAAGTGATCCATCTTCGCATGTGAGAAATTAGATGATGCAAGATGACGTTTAAGAAAAGGTGAGAGCCAACTACCAAAATTTTATGTTTTTCTAGAATAGGAAGCAAACGAGGCACAGGTCTTTCTTTATTTAGAGGACAAACAAGGCAAAGGCATCTTGTGATTTCTGAGTAGAGACTGCACGGCCAAAAACATTGAAGCAAATCCCTACTAGATGTGGCAAATCATTTTTTTGTGTTCCCTACAAATTAGTATGCTAGTCAATAGTTACCTGAAAGTGAGAGCTGTTCAAACAAAGAGCAATCTGATGGAAAAGTGGAACCATGCATTGCTGGAATTCTGTGAGCTCAGTACCTTCCAAGACTTCCTCCAATTCTGTCAAAAACATTAGTTCCTTCGAACTATTTGTAATAGGCCAATACTTCAACAAACCCCTAATAATGGTATCCGCAAGTTTACAATCTTTGTCCAGATATTGAGTGATGCAGTAGGATAACTGCTGGTGATACATTGCAATGCACTTGGGCTTATGAAGAGGAATCAGTGCTCGGACAAGGAACAACTTGTGTTCATCTTTGATTGGTAGAGCATACCCATTAATAACACTTCCTAAAATCTCCAAGATCTCTGCAATTCCGTTGAACTTTTCAGTCTCGAAGATAAAATGATAGAAAATGTTGGCAATAGATCTTCTAATGAAGGTGCGATGCATCATAAATTTTCCATAGATACGATGAACTATTGTCTTTAAATAATCCCTCTCTCTAGGATCTTCAGAATCAAACAGATCTAGGAGCTTGAGAATAAAAGAATGATCTATATGTCTCTTAGCCAACTTTACATCAGTCTCAGGGGACATGACAAACCTTAGAAAAAACTCATAAACAATCTGCAAATGTGGCCATGAAGGGTCCATTGAAATCTCCTCTTCATCCAAATCAAATGCTTCCAATATCTTATTCTCATGAGGAGGAGACTTGAAGCTACGGAACAGGTTTATGGACACCATTTTAACTATCTCTTGCATCACAAATTCAGGAAACTTTCCATTAGGCGCCGTTACATAATCAACTAGCTCAAGCAAAGTTTGCCTCTTGATATCTTTCTCTTTAGTGTTCTTTGTCGGGTCTGAAAAGTCAAAAATAATGCAGCACATGCCCAACTTTTTCATGAGTAAGTCATGCTTCTCAAAGCCCGGTGCATCCTTCAAGCTGGGCAGAGCTTCATAAGCCCGCAAGTTTGAGTACTCATTCAAATTTGAAGGGTTTTTGCCAACAAAATCGGACCTCTCGGCAGAAAAAACATGATTATTCTGATTTGGGGGGTTATTCCCATCATTTCCACCAGTTGATTCATATGATACTGAAGAAGAACTGCTACCAAATCCCCAATCATCAGACAGTTTTGCAGGCATCCGAGGAATCTTTCCTAGTATTTGCTTGAACATAACTGCAACTCCAAATAAAGGGATTCAAACGAACTGATCAGATATTTCAGATCTTCCTGAAATTGAAATATTTCGGATATTCCATGCTTAGATATCTTTCGATTGAGACTAGACCGACTTAATCACCTTCAACTTTAGGGCAATAAGAAGATTATAATAACTTCAATTTGCAACCTCTTTGACACCCAAATTCTTGAGTGCAGAAGCCGAACTCCATTTTCCGCAGATAAAATTCAGCATTTAAAAGCCGGAATCAGAGCACACAAAATGAGGTAATTATCTGCAAAAGAAGCAGGCCGCATTGATCATAATCAAAATAAGCACACAATCAAAGAATAACACGATCCAAAACAGAAACGGAAACTTCAATAAGAACGTAAACAACGACAGTTCAGGATAAAATTGTCGAAGAACAAAAGCAGGGATCTCTCCCAAACGGCGGAATATCAGGAAAAATTACTCCTTGAAAAGTAGGGAAAAGCCCATTTTCCATTCTCGATGCTTGCCTTGGATTCTCTTTCGCTGCTAGCTCGCTCTCCCTCCCTCCCTCCCTGCTCTTTCCGGCGATTATTTTCTCGAAACTAATCGCAAGGAAAAGGAAGAGAAGATAATTAAATCTCGTCTTTGTCAAAAGATTCAGAGAAATAAATAAATGACGCCCGATTATTCTTCCCAGTAGCCGAATCTGACGTTCATTGTTCATCAGACGGACGAGATAAATAAAATGAAATAAATAAATCGTAAAAATAAAATTGAACACACTGGCCTTACGTATTTGAAGTTTTAAAAATAAAATAATTATTTTATCAAATTTTTAGGGTAAATGTAAAATGGGTCCGCAAGTTTGGGCTCATTGCTCATTGCCCTCGGGAGTTTGAATTTATTATATTTAAATCCTGACCATCCTTTTATGAAAGTGTTAGCATATGCATCATACCTTTGTTCTTTAAAATTACATGCATTTTTAATTTTAGATTATATTTTTATTTTATTTTTTAATTTTGTTGTTATTTAATTTTGGGTAATTCCACTTAAATCCCTCCGGCGGTCTCCTGTGTGAGGCCTCGTGCGAGGACCGCCTGTGTGAGGCCTAGCGCGCAGGGTGGCCTGCGCAGGCCTTCGCTCTCCGGCGTCCACGCGCGGGCAGCCGCAGCTCGTCGTCCTGCACGCAGGGCGTCCATGGTCTCGCTAACATGATGACATATTTTGAAGATTAATAGATTAAAAAATAATATTTTTGTCATTTTTATAATACATAACAGATTTTGTCACTAAGGAATCACGATGTCCTGTGTAATATTTTTTGTGAACCTAAATTTGATATTTGTAAATTTCTGTTGCTAAGTAAGCAAATCTCAGAGGCCTAAATAGAATTATCCTTTTAATTTTTTATAATTTTTAAATATAAGTAGCGATCTACTTAAGTTCACATTCACTTATTATAGTCGAGTTAAAACTTAGTCAAGCTCAAGCTTAAGCTTGTTCGACTTTAGTTTGCGAACATATAAACATGTTTGAACTTGATTCATGTAGTTTGCAAACGAGCTCATATACATTTGAATTTACAAACAGAAAAACTATAAACAAACTCTTATCAAAAATATTAATATATTCATGAATAAGCTCTTCATTATGCTAATTCGTGATCAATGAATATTTTTCTGATTATTAAATTCTCCAAATGAGCCATTAATTGAACACTAAAATAATATCATATCAAGTCATGTAATTAAGCATATTGAGCTTCATATCAATTGTGACGTCCCAGCTGTCGGCACCTAAGTCACCAGCAACCGAGGCGTCGGAACTAGAACAACGTCCCGGCTGTCGACACTCGAGCCACCAGCAGCCGCGGCGTCGGAACTCAAACCTAGAACATACCTAGCAACAAATAACCTCCACATATCCCTGCATCATCCATTACCTTGCAGCAATCTGCGATATTTCACACCATGTCTTGTGATCTTTCTTATGCAGTATCTACCACCAAAAATGGCGGGAGTTTGTTAATACAGACTCAGTAGGTAAAATAATATCCAATATAATGTGAAATTCAACCATAAATAATATTATAGAATAATCAATAATTATACATAAAATAAATTATGCATCATGCTGAATATTAAAAATTAGCACCATAATTTCCATGTCAATAAACTCACTTTACTCTGTTTAGTGATGTGCATCTATCATTTTAATATCTTTTTACCTAGAAGCCTAACAAAAGTTCCTACAGCTTGTTATTCTAGAAGCCTTGACAGGAGCTGCACTTTACATCGGTGATTCCATATCAGGACATTACCCAGCGACACTCCCCGCCCTCATCGCAATAACACATATAGAAAACTTTCCGCCCTCATCAGTTCTTGGTATACAAAAATTCATCAACACCACATCACCTCACAGACCAACAAATCACATACATTTTCTCATGTAAATAAGAAAATACACGGCATCATAACTCAATTTCATAAACATAATAAGCCAACATCAACTTAAGGAAAGAATTACCTACCAATTAATCGTTAAACAAAGCTTGAAAATTCCTCACTAGCTTTCCTCTTCTTCCTTTTTCTTTTTCCTTTTTCCTTTTTCTTTACTTTCTTCTTCTCCTCCTTCTTCTTCTTCTTCCTCTGCTGGAGTTTGCGGCAGCTGCTATCGCTACTTCTGTTGGGCTCGGCGGAACGGGCAGAAGCGAACAGAGGGGCACAGCATGAGGAAAAACCGAAAGAAAGGGAGAGAGAGAAGCACGGGCAGCCACGCGGATAAAGCAGAGAAAGGGAGTTCTTCAGCTATCCTTATCTCCATGGCACAATGTTGAACTCTTATCGATTTTGATGAAAACAAACACGTTAATAATATACTCGATTAATTATTTTTTAAATATTAGTATATATTATACTTAAGTTTTGCAGGATCAAGAAGGATGATCGTCGAGATGATTTTGACTCAAGATTGATGAAATCAAGCCAAGAATAAAAAAAAATGAAGTTGAAGATCGCTGAGAAAAGAAACATCAAGTCGAAAAGTCAACTTCAAAGATGCATTTGCTATAAAATTTTAGACTATCATGTAAGTGCAAGAAATTTATGGCTCATTTATCTGGAAAAAATTAAAATAAATATAATTAAATTTATTTGTGATTTTTTTTAAATTTTTATTTATTTTTCGAATGAATTGAGATTTTCGAAAAATTTTAAATTACACGAGTAATAATTTTTTAATGACGTGTTTTCTTCGATCTTCAGTATTTAAAATTTTTGATTAAATTTAATCAATAATTTTACTATTTAACGTGTCTCTTCGATTTGATTCGATGAAATCTATTTTCAAAAATATATATATATATATATACTACTTATAATAAATGAATAAAAAAAATCATAAATAAAATTAAATAATTACTGACAAAAATATATTAATTGAATTTCATGAAATACTTTTGTGATCGATTTTGGATGCTTTCAACTCGTACAAAACTAGATATTTTGAATTACTCGATATTTTAAATTCCACTAATATTTTTTAATTCTCACTTCCTTTTTTTACTCCTTAAAATCAGCCGTAAAATATGCTAAGTGGCTGATTTTATCCCCAATTAATTTATAAAAAGTTATAATACTCAAATTACCAATTTACCCCTCATTTTATCTATAAATAAGGGGGATTTTGAGTTAATACCTCTCTTTGGCCAACTTAATCTCCAAGCTCTCTAATTCTTAAGCTGAAAAATTCTCTCCCCAAGCTCAAAGTTTCTGTTCACAATGTTGGAAGTCGATTTTAGGAGTTCTTGGATCATCGGAGGTGTTTTTAATCGGGTATTTTCTATTTTCTCTCTAAATCAATTTTTCTTAAAGATTCACGAATTTTTGTACTACTGATTTGAGCTCCAAATAATTTGAAATTTTTACTACATCTTTCTGGGAGCTTTTATTTTATCTAAAAATTTTCTTGGAATTTTTTGGTGAACAAATGTTTCTCTGAAAATTTATATTTGTGTCTCGGGTTTTTAATTTTTATAAATCGTACAAAATTCAAATAATTTCAAACTTTTTATATTGACTACTTAGATAATACTGCATCTATAAAAAAAGTTTTATATGTTTTTGCTAAGTATTATTTTCTAGAAAATTATTTAAAGTTTCTGTTTACTCGATTTTATATCGTATTGAAATATTTTATCGAGTTTGATTTCTCTTTCTCTTCTCTTTAAATTTCACAGAACATTGAGAAAGATAATACTAAAATTTTTTCCAAAAAGTTGAGTTGGCTTCTTTACATATAGAGCTCTCATTAAATTTTAAATTGAATTAATTTATCTCTTGTACGACCCATAAGGGTCATCGTCTCTTATTCTCGTTTTTGGTTTTGAGTCTCCTTGCGCAGAGAGGGGTTTTTCTTACTTGTCCCCAAGTAAAAGGAGAGATGAGATTGTTCCTTTCCCTCTATAAAAAAGGATCTAAAGATTGGTTTGTGCCTTTGAACCGAAAAGGCATAGGTTTCCTCCTTGTATTAGGGCTTGAGCTTGGCCATAACAAGCTTGGGATAGTGGAACCCTGAAGGAGGAACAAAGTGGAGTGGACTAGGCAAGAAAATAGCCGAACCACTATACATCGTGTGTCTTCTTTCACTTCTGTATTTTTTTTATCATTTAGAGGCTGGTGTACTTGATAGTTATTTTATTTTCAAAGCCTAATAGTAAAATTTCGGTGATCAGATTTTGGACATAATAAATTGAGCTAATTCAAAATATTTAATAATTTAAATTGTCTAAACTCTGTGAGATAACTAAAATTAGTAGGTTAGTTAATTAAAGTTTGGGCCTACTCACCTCCAAATTTAATTAACATAACTAAGAATCCAAATAACTTAATTATAGCAGTGGAACGAAATCGAGTTAGTATATTAGGTAAATTTAATTTACCTAACAGAAAACGCTCGATGATCAGAAATACTTTGATTTGTCCATCCCACTATAATTAAATTAGTTAATCATCAAATTTATATTCTGCAATTTTATTTACTGCATCTAACTTACTAATATTTATTTTTCTGTACCACTAACATTTACTTTCTTGTACCACTAACATTTATTTCCCTGTACTACTAATATTTACATACTGCAATACTAACATTTACTTTTTGCATTTTTTTTACTAACATTTACTTACTGTATTTTTTTTTTCTGCACACTAACTTTTACTTCTCTGTAATTTTTTTTTTCTGACTTTTTGTTATCTTTTTCTTTTTGTGTACATATATATATATATATATACTAATATATATACATATATCTATTTATATATATATATATAATATATTATTATTATTTAAAAAAAAAACTCATATTCACACACTTTACATCTTATATATTAGTAAATTAAATTTCTATATATACTTATATTTATATTAAGTATAATTTTATATATTATCTATACATATATATATATATATATATACATATTACTCTTACTTATTCTTTTGAAGGTGCCACTTTAAAATTGTTCAATTGCTCAATTGCTCATGCTGAAAAGATTTGCTTGAACGCTCTTGCTTAAAAATAATAAAAGTCTCACAATAATAAGTAGCTTTAAAAGTACTTAATTTTTTTTAACATATATATTAATTAAATTTTAAAAGTCTAACTACACCCAATTCACCCCCTTCTTAGGTGTGCAAGTGGACCAACACACAATTACAGTTTGGTCCCTCTAGTTCTCTTTTCTCATAAATAGATCCAAAATTATTCTTTTCAGATCTAAAATTCTTCATTTTCAGTCCAATTTTAAACCTCAATTCAAATTTTAGGATGTCACATCAATAGTTCAAGAACATTAATAAATCAAACGCTAGTATATTTAGACTCATTGATTTCCCAATTGAACTGTTAAAATAATGTTCAAGCTTATTCATAATACTAACGAAATCAAGCATAATCAAACTCTTATTAACCAAACATCGAGCAGTTCATCGAACACTCAGATCATTTACAACCCCGATGTTTGTTTGCCCATCTTAATTTAATTATCTTAGGTTAAAATCAATCTTATATGTTACATTATACATAAATTTTAATATTAAATCAATATTAAAATTAATTTTATTTCACTTAATACACAAATTTTAAAATATAAAATCCAGTTTATTTAACATCTTAAATATTTAAAAATATAATTAACTTTATTTCAAATCTTTCACAAATCTCAAAACAAAAAATATTATTCAAAAGTTGTATTTTAACCTTTAAAAAAACTTCGCAAAAAAACAACTCATATGGTATTGTAATTTAAGCCAGAACAACTAGGAACCAATTAAATTCTAATAAATTGGGGGAAACAATTCAATTTGTGGGGACTAAAATTAAAATATTTAAATTGAGTATTTTGATCTAGAAAGTAAAATAAAGTTGATATATTTTTTGAAAATTATTAAGTATATGAAGTAAAATAATATAAAAAAATTATTTATTATAATAAATATTACTTTTAAAATTAGTACCATTTTGGTCCTGATTTTGGTCATCGCGCCAAACAAGGCCAAAGTGAGGGCCCAACAAATGGGACCTATAAGCAAAGGAATGATCCACTAAAAAAGTTAATGGAAGGATCCCTTTGCAATGTGAATGCATCCTGAGGGATCTGAGTGGGATTACTCAGGGATCGGAGTGCAATGAATCTTAAAAACCAGGTACTCAGCCCAAATATGCCAAAATTTTATTGTTGAATATTTCATAAAAAATACTATAAACCGTCGATGAAACTAGCGGCCCCGGTGGCAACCGTTCCAAACGAATTCCATCGGCGAGGCAGCTCAGTCGGAATATTCGTCCTCGAGATTCGCATCTCAGTGGCACATCCCGTAATTAACAGTAAACCTTAAGGGTAATTGTGCTTCTAAAGCGGGACCACGTTATCGGCCGCCCTCGGCCGCCTCACGATTCAAGCCAGTGAGGCTGAGGTGGCTCCCACGCTTGGCTTCGGGTCTTTCGTTCACCTGTAACATATCGCCACGACATTGACTCATGTTAGCTAAACTTCTCCCGAGGGATATTAAACCGGAACCACCTGCCCCTTGTAGATTGGCCGCTATAAAGCAGCGTGCGTCTCGACCCTTCTCGCTGGCTGACTCCGGCGAGCTTGCTTAATTTCTCTCTCTCCGTCTTTCGTGATCTGCATCTCGTCTCCGATTTTCAATGGGTATCAGAGCTACGATCTTATACGGATTCTTCTCTTCTCTTCTCTAACTATGATAAACTTAGTTTTATTTCCTTCGATCATCATATCACATATTGATTTTGTCGGCCTTTTGCAGCTACTTCCGGGCGGAAGATCAAGATCGGCATCAACGGTGTGTTTGTTTTTTTTCCTTTTCTTTAGATCTGTTGTTGTTTTGTTTGATTTATGAGAGGGACGGGATTTTGGGGCTGATGCTTGGGATTTATTCTGTTTTTTTTAGGTTTTGGAAGGATAGGAAGGTTGGTGGCGAGAGTCGCGCTTTTAAGCAGCGATGTGGAGCTGGTTGCTGTGAACGATCCGTTCATCACCACCGATTACATGGTAAGATCTTGCTTGATTGATGGATCTGATAGCTTGTGTAACTGTGCTCTCTTTTTTTTTGTTTTATCATTTCATTTTTCTCCACTTCTTGTAATTGGTTTTGAGGATTTTCGACAGAAATCCAGTTAGTTCATTTTGTTAGACTGTGCATAGCTGTGTGATTTGGAATTTGTTAAGCTGTCATGGTGCCAGAAGTTAAATGATAGTGTACCATGAAAGCTCGTTTGATTTTAAAATTAATTCATATTATATCTATTTTGGGGATGTTTGGGATTCAATGATGGTTAAAGTGATTCATTTCAGCGTTTGCTCTTTTGCTCTTTAAATCAGTGCTTTTACTTTTCACCAGTTTCCATTTCTTCAATCGGTTAAAAGAATTTTGCATTAGTCAATAGTTTAGCAGCTAGAAAGATGCGTTTTTATTTTGATCTGTCGCTTGACAAAGTTTCATCTTGGCCAGAGAATTCTTTTGTAGCACATTTATACATTGATTTGACTTTGATTTAATTTTCTGTAGACCTACATGTTCAAGTACGACACGGTGCATGGGCAGTGGAAGAATCACGAGATTAGCGTGAAGGACTCGAAAACCCTTCTCTTTGGAGAGAAACCAGTGACAGTCTTCGGCATTAGGTGATTTTCATTTAACTACTATGGAAGATAAAAGTTTTCTTGAGTTGCTTGATGACTGATTCTAACGAGTAGATTGTTTTTAGAAACCCCGAGGAGATCCCGTGGGGTGAGACAGGAGCAGAATATGTTGTAGAATCCACTGGTGTTTTCACTGACAAGGAGAAGGCTGCTGCTCATCTGAAGGTATTACTATTTGAGTTATCTCTTCAGCTATGGACAACAGCTGTGTTAGTACTCAAGTAGTCTGACTCAAATTCTTTGTAGCCTCTTGATACGCTATCTAGTTTGTCTGGATGTCAATGCTATTCTGTTAGATGAGCTCAAGTTTATCCTAGGCTGCCTTTCACCTTCATTCAGAATCCACTTATTTGAAAAATCCACCAGTGAATTTATATTTTTTAGTTTGATTCTGACTTTTAAGTTAGATGATACTCTGGTAAGTTGGTATATCTAATTTGAGAAAATTACTTTTTTATTATTGATTTTTTGGAAGGTCGCCCTTTTTATGAAAATTGATACTGTTTGGAGGATGATATTGTTTATCAGGATCCAGAAGATTGTTTAATTAATATATAGGTGCATGTTATATGCGTTTCGTGGAGATTAACGTCTGAAGAATGTATAATTACAGATTCACGATCTCATGTGCCCTCCTCTTTAAAATATGTCACGTTGATGGTAAAAAGATATTACTTATTAGGAGTTAGGATGAACGACTTTCTACAAAAGCTAGTGATCTTGCGGTCTCTATTCATTTTTTTAATTGTTTGTCTCAACAGGGTGGTGCCAAGAAGGTTGTTATCTCTGCGCCTAGCAAAGATGCGCCAATGTTTGTGGTTGGTGTCAATGAAACTGAGTACAAATCTGATATTGACATTGTTTCTAATGCTAGTTGTACCACCAACTGTTTGGCCCCTCTTGCTAAGGTTACGATTATATATCAAGTTGTTTTCTTGAGGTTCCCACCACTGCTTTCATACTCAATATTTATTGTTCAAGGTTGCTTTGACAGATTATTCATGATAAATTTGGAATAGTTGAGGGTTTGATGACTACTGTGCATGCAATTACTGGTATTTTAGTGATATTTGTAAACTATGATTATTTAGGTTTTTCCTTCATCCTGAAAATTGTGATCAAATTTGTAACAATTTTCTGCATTTGCCTCAGCTACCCAGAAGACAGTTGATGGTCCATCAAGTAAGGACTGGAGGGGTGGAAGAGCTGCTGGCTTCAATATCATTCCCAGCAGCACGGGTGCTGCCAAGGTAAATCATATTGGCATGTTTGTTTACCAATTTTATTATTAATTAGGTTACAGTTAACATTTTATATCACGTCATACAAAGATCGCAATATAAAAATTAACCATATTTCAAATTCTATAAAAGTTGTAATATTAAAATTACCTTTATTTCTTATCTTACAGAAATTTTGAAGAGACTAATGCTATTTCACATTTTAGTCCTAATATGAAAATTATTTTTATTTTAAATTATTCTTAGATTTCAAAATAAAGATATTTCATCAAAGTTTATAGTTGATCTGGTTAAAGCTAATCTGACCAAACGAAGGCTGCTTTAATCCAATTTCTGTACTTAAAAGTTCTATGCTCGATTTCTTTCTTGAAATCTGAGTTTTATTAAAGCATATTGATATTATTTTTCATTTAGTTCTTATATTGGTAATGAGTCTCAAAAGGTTTTGCCAGAAATTTTTGAAGTCATAGGTTCTGCAAGATCAGGATGTTACACTTGCTTTAGTCATCCACTAATTAAATTGGAACGTCTTCTCACCAAAAGTTTCATGTCAATCATGAGTTTTTAGTGAAGAAATGTAATATAATGTAATAGCTACAACATCAGTAAATAATTTTAAGCGGTAAGAGTAATTCTGCTTTTAATAAGATTCATATATTCTTTTGGTTATTCTATTTTTAGATTTATCTCCCTGCATTCCCATTTAGCTTGTAAGCTGTACTTGTTATGCGTCTGTTCTAATGCCAAAATTGCATTTAAGATTTTTAACTGAAATTTTTGTTTAGTCTTGAGTTGGACTCCATTGATTTACCTCTTAACTAATTTGTATTGCTTGACTAGTGACTACCATCAAATTATTATCTTTCATTTATACTGCACTACCCCTATAATCGGTTCTCTTGTCTCTCTTGCTTGTAGTCTTCCAGGTTAAATTGCATATATGGTTAACGTTTGTCTGAACAGGCTGTCGGGAAAGTGCTTCCTGCTCTGAACGGGAAACTAACTGGCATGGCGTTCCGTGTACCAACTGTTGATGTTTCAGTTGTTGATCTTACCGTGAGGATTGAGAAGAAAGCGACTTATGAGGAGATCAAAGCTGCTGTCAGGTATGTAAATAGTCATCTATTCTAGTTATTTCGAGCCATGTGTGATTTTGCCCAATTCCCTTGTATGGTTCTTCATGCATTCTTTACATGTACCTACTTTTCTCTGACAAACAATGGCATTTTGGTTAAATGGGAAACAGTTCTTGATGCGATATTGATTGTTTCTTCAGGGAACAATCCGAGGGAAAGCTGAAGGGTATTATTGGCTATACGGAAGAGGACGTGGTGTCGACTGATTTTGTGGGTGACAGCAGGTTGGATTCTCCGGCATCATTTCTTTTCTTATCATTTCTTTTCTTATTAGGTGCACAGGAAATAGGAAGAATTATTGCATGTCATAGGTGCACAGGAAATAGGAAGAATTATTTCATGTCATAGGTGCACAGGAAAGGGTACTTACTCCCATGAAATTTAGAAAAACTTCCTCCATATTGGTAATTGTTGCTCTCCTTGGAGAGAAAGATGGATGAAAGAACGGGCAAGAGAAGGATGGTGAATAGAGAGGGAAAATAATTGTATTCTAATAGTCAATCTTTGTTCTAACACCATTGTGTGTTCTATCCATAATTCTTTGGTCTCATTGTTGGCAAACTTAGATCGAGCATCTTTGACGCCAAGGCTGGAATCGCTCTGAATGACTTCTTTGTGAAACTGGTGGCGTGGTACGATAACGAGTGGGGCTACAGGTGAATTCAACACATATTCATCCCCATTTCGTTCCCTCTCTCTTGCATACAATATATATATTAACATACAACTTCTCTTAAATATTCTGCAGCAACCGTGTCGTTGATCTCATCCGCCACATGGCCAATGCCAAGTAGGATCTTCTGCTCGATACAGGTGAGAGGCCTACTACTCTATTTTTGTTAGAATAAATGAATGGGTCTGGGAATCGAGTAAAAAACTTTGTAATTGCCCTTCGACTGTACTTTTCTGTGTCATTTTGCTATGTATTTGTCGTTTTTATGAGGCTCTAGTTGAACGTGTTCTTACCGTTAAATTGCCGTTTGCTGGCATTTTTGCTTGTGTTGTTCTTGTTGTCATTTTCTATCAAAAAAAAAAAAAAAAAAGAGTTCTTGTTGTCATTGATATCGCAGATGAGTTGGATCAAAAAAAAGAAGTTTAAGTTAGAATTCGTACTAAAAATTAAAGCTTTCTGATGTTGATTCCATGTTTAAGTCCAATCCTAAACCATACAGCGATCTCACCCTCTTGGTTGGGCATTTGGTTTAAAATTATTGCACGGCCATGTTATGTATTTTAGAAGAAAATAATTATTTAATTTAAATGATTGGTTTAAATAAATTTGTAACATGTTATAAAATTATCATAAAAAAAATTTAAGATGTTATAAGATTTAAATAATATAAAATTATAACCAAATGCCTCACAAATTATTGTGAAACTGCAGAATTTATCAAGCCAACACTAAAGACGCTGTAGCATTCGTTTTGATAAAATCTAAGACCATATTTCTGTTTAGTTTGTTCACATTAATAAATAAGCTTAAATATAAATTTAAAATGAGGTTTTTATATGCAGATATGAAATTACGTATTTCACTATCAATTCATAAATATTATTACTATCATATCATATTCATTTAAATTTTATGCATTTTATATATTTTATATTATTTTTTTTATGGTGAATTTCATATTTATAAATTGGTCTTAATCTTAATTATATTATTAATATATTAATTAAATATTATAAATAAATTAATTTATATAAATAATAATTTAAATATTTATGAATTTATGTATTTTAATTTATTTATTTTATTTAAAATTTTTAATTAGGGTGTTGAATTTAAATTCACATGATTATAATTTTTAATTAAAGTAAGAAAATTAATGTGTTTACAGTAAAAAATAAAAATATATATTAGAATTTAAGTATTAATAAATTTATATATTTTAATTTATATATAATATTATAAAGTATGTAAAATATGTGAAATGTGTAAAATTTAAATAAATATGGTGTGGTAGTGATAATATTTACGAATTGATGGTGAAATGTGTAATTTTGTGTAAATTTCATAAAAAAAATTTTTAAAATTTGATTAGTAAATAAATAAGTTTAAATATATTAGTATTTGATTTTTTAATATATCTGAAGTGTTTGTATGAAATTCATAATATGTTCAAAATGTAATACATATTTTTTATGTTAAGATGTTAAAATAAATAAATAAGAAAAATATTTATAAATTATGATGATTAGGTGATTTATAAATACATTACTATTCTTAATTTTTTTATTTGTAAGTTTTAGTTTTTATTTATTTGTAAATATATTAGTGAATTTGTTCATAAGCTATATAAATTAAATTCAAACAAGCTAATGCAGTATATAATGAGTCATTCATATATAAGAATCATGTCAAATGGTAGTCAGAAAAATTAAATGACTTAGATTTAGTGATCCATTAATATTATCAAATTTATTAAATTTTTATTGTATTTATAAAATATTTTTATATTCATAAATCAAGCATAAATAAGTTTGAACTTGAGCTTGCTTTTTGTAAATGAACTTGAACAATTTACTACTTATCTCAACACTATTTGTTTACAGCATTATTTTTGTTGACCTATAATCTCGTGATCAGATTATATAAAATATTTAATTTAATATTATCTTATTATAATATTATATAATTTAAATGTTATATTTAAATATTTTTTTATAATAATAACTTTATAATTTTTAAAAAATTTATTTACACATTACTAAATTAAATAAATATTTTTTTAAATAATATTACGATAAATATTAAATTAAATAACTTTTAAATTTAAAACAACGTAGCAGCTTGATAACTAGATGGAATCTTAACTAGAAACGGAATGTTAATTATTTAATTAATCTATTACTATATAGTAAAGTGATACTGATAAATATGTTAAATATTAGATTTTTAATTTTAAAAATTATTATTATTACATTTCATATCTTTTTATACTTTATCTTTTGTGTCATCATAACTGTCAATTAAACATACTGGTTAAATTTCAAATCTTGTTTTTAAGTTTTAAAATTTATTATTATTCATTCTATACCTCTTATATTTACCTTTTCATACTTTGCCAGTTAAATATATTTTAGATAGATTATACAATATCATTATATATATATATATATAGATAGATAGATAATAATATATTTCATTTATTCTATTATTACAATTTAGTTTCACACACCACGGGTAATAAATTCTCACATTTTATAAGTGAAATTTAGCATTTTAATTTTGTTTCACCAGATCAATAATATATAAAAATTTAATTTTAAAATAAATTTAATTACATGTATTATAAGAAACTCAACAGGCTTTACTCATTATTAATATTAAATAAAATAAATTTAATTTAACTATTATACTACCAACAAATGTATATACATACATATATATATATATATATATATATAACTTACTTTTGTGTTATATCATATCACAAGCACCTTATGAAGCTAAAACTCCATAAAGTTGTGTGTATACTATCACTCTATGTGATATATAACTCAAAATTACAAATCTTAGCCTAATTTAATTTGAATTTTTTTTAATTTAACACAAATTTTAATTATAAAAATCAACTTAATTTTATTTTCAATACAAATATAAATATTATAATTAATTTTATTTCATATCTTGCACACTTTCTAATACTAAAATAATTTTTCTTTTATTAAACCTAAAAAAATAAAATATTATTTAGATCTTTTGCATTTACTTAGAAATTTCTTTTTAAAATGACATTTTTGTGTTCATAGTGTGATTATTAAATACCGAATGTTCAACATAAAAACAAGATTATGGAAAGCCAAATAAAAACAATAAAAATATTCCTATAAAATATTGCATCTCCGTCTCAACTTTCTAAAATTTGTAAATTTAGGTTTTTTTTATTGAAATTTCACTTATTGTTGGATCCAGCAAAGGATCTTAATTTTGGCTCAAAGATCAAAATCTTTAAAAAATTAAATTAAATTTTAAATTAAATCAAACTCAACTCAATCCAAAAGAAGTTAGAGCTATTTTTATGATTCAAAATTTTAAGCAATCCAAATATATATATAATAGAGAAAACTCAAAATTAAAGCGATTAAAAAAATAAAAATATTATATAGTCCAATAAAAAGCTTCATTAAAATTTCCTCCATGAATTATATTTATAATTTTTTTATTTTAAACATTAAGTTAAATAATCATTTCATTTAATATTATAAAAAAAAAATTATTTAATTTAGTGATCAGCGTAAATAAATTTCTAAAGAATTATGAAATTATAATTCAAATATAACATTAGCACTAACCCTCCCTCCCAGCCATAATTTAAATTGATTAAACGAACAAATACATTTATATATAAGATTATCTAAAAGATCGAATATTAATCAAAACTCGAATTGACGTTGATTCAGATTGAATTTGAATTAATAACAAATGAGCAATACCTAACAGAGGTTAGATCAAATCGAACTCTTATTGTTCATTCTTTAGATTGAATCGAATCGATACAACCCCCCTCTATTCAACTCTTTCTAGTCTCCTCTATTACCCTGTAATCGTATCTAACTTATACTCTATTTTAACCTTATCTCTGTCTACCCCTTCGCCACTCTTATCAACCAAATGGCATCTCCACCGACCTCTCTCTCTCTCTTCTTTTAGATACTATTCTCTATAGCTCAACTATGCCATCCTTGGCAGGCATCGGTGAGAAAGAATGGGAGAAAGAAGGCAACTTCGTCAAAAAAAAACTTATCTTTCAGTTCCGTCTCTCGAAGGATCTAAGAAAAATATATCAAACTTAACAAAAATAAGACGTCAAAAATTTACTATGGAAGCCTGAGTCTGGACGGCTGACTGTAAAACTAATAAAAATAAGAATTTTCTGATTTCAATTTAATGTGTAGACCATCATCAAATGCTCCAATTAAACTTACCAGAGCAACATGTTGAAGACAACGATGGCCTCTCCCGCTTTTTCTCCCCAAGAGATCAAATCTCCCATCTGTACTACTCCCTGCAAAAATAAATGTATGTCTAACTCAGAAATCAGAAAACTAAGAAAAGATGATTTGATATCTTGATAATTAAAATGGCCTTATGCACCAAATCTTCGCAAATTTAAAAGCCTCAACTACTAACAGTTCATTTTTCTCGACAAAATCAGCACTTAGCTATCAGTAAAATCTGCATCAATGACGTCCCCTGCTTCGCCTGCCATGCCGTTTGGTGAAGGGCCTGCAGCGCCAGAATCCGAGCCTGGTGCAGGTCCAGCACCCGGCGCCGCACCAGGCTGGTTGTAGAGGGACTGGCCGAGCTGCATCACCTCCTGGTTCAGTGCGGCCATGGAATGCTTGATGCTTTGGGTCGACCCACTGGAGATGGCAGCTTTGAGTTCTGAGAGCTTCGACTCCACCTTATCTTTCACAGAAGCAGGGGCCTTATCACCCAGTTCTTTCAGTTGCTTCTCCGTCTGGTAGGCGACTGATTCGGCCTGGTTTTTGGTGTCTATTTCGTCCCTCTTCTCTTTATCCTCCTTGGCAAACTTCTCAGCTTCCTTCACCATTCTGTCAACCTGTGTTTACGAAGAAGTAATGTTTGATTATGAAGCTTTTGGAGTCAAAAATTGGATCTTTAGCTGTTACTGTACTTTGAAATTTTTTAGCATTGATAATGAAGAAACAACCCATCTATGTCAATCAACTCTCACTAACTCTAAGATCAATAAGAAGAGCTTGAGTGGGATAAAAATTAGAACATTTACAGGAATAACCAATACATTACATTAAAAATCATCAGATCGATGGGCACACAAGTAATTGCATGAGGCAACATCGCAGTAATATAATAATCTATGGGATCTCTTATCAAGTATGTACTCTCAAACTATTCCTCAATAACATACAAAAAATATTTACCAGGTAATATTGTGTTGTGTAGCCCAAAATAATGATAAAAAAAAATTGGAGACAATTAGGATTTCTTATGGCACCATTACCACATAGGTTAAAAGCAATTTTTTTTTGTCTATATGACACCATTATGAAATTCTAGCTGGAGTCAATATTTTTGTTCATTGCTTTTTCCATATTTAATTGTGCATCTAAATCTCCTAAATTCCATTAGAATCAAAAAGAAATATCTGAAAATAGGCATCTCCACAGGTCATCAGAATGCATCACGAAGACAATTAACATAAATTAACTAACCTCATCGCTGGGCAAGGTGCTAGCCCCAGTAATTGTGATGTCTTGCTTCTTCCCAGTTCCTTTATCCACAGCAGTCACAGAAAGAATCCCATTGGCATCAATATCAAATTTGACTTCAATTTGTGGAACCCCTCGAGGAGCTGGAGGAATGCCATCCAAACGGAAGCTTCCCAAGGATTTGTTATCTCTAACGAATTCTCTCTCACCCTGAAGAACATTTATATCTACGCTTGTCTGTCCATCAGCAGCTGTAGAGAATACTTCAGATTTTGATGTTGGCAGTGTGGTGTTTCTTGGGATAATCTTTGTCATCACTCCACCCAAAGTCTCCAAGCCAAGAGAAAGAGGAGTAACATCAAGAAGAACAATATCACTAACATCTCCAGCAAGAACACCAGCCTGAATCACAGTTTTAAAAGCCAGGTAAATGCATACGAAACCATAAACTTGATTTTACCGTATTAGTCCAAATATTCATCAACTCTTATCCGGTTCAGTAAATTACTCCAGTTGATTGCATTCCATATTCAAAGAGTACAACCCTAATGTCATTTTATGACATGACAGTTTCCCACAATTAGAATGCTAACCAAACTCAAACTCAATAACTTTCTTCGTAGTAACAGTTAAAAAGAATCATAGAATAAAACTAGGGATCACAAGAACATTAATATGTTTCCAATTCATTATCTGTTGTGATAGACATGAACTACTTCAATATAACCCATGATTGAGTTGCAGTTTCTGATCTATGTAAAACAATAGATGTAATATCTCCATGACTCCATACATCTTTGTTTGCATAGTAGGATAAAGGCTTAGTTGCTATTTGTTTAGTTTGTGTATTTATCTCTACATAACAAGCATACTTTAGAAGTTACATAACATGCATACTTTCTTAAAGGCACATCTATGTCTTAATAGTGGGATAAAGGCTTGGTTGCTGTTTTGTTTGTTTACCATGTCTACATAACATGCATACAGCATATTTTCTTAAAGGCACATAGGTGAACTTGAAAACTCTCTTTATCTGAGTTTCATGGAAAACTCTCTTTATCTGAGTTTCATGGAAAACTCTCTTTAACTAGCCCAGAACTGCTGAATTTTTGAATAACAAACAGATCACTAAATTTATAATAGATATCAACTGATGAAGAAAAATGTTCTTCTAGCACATAACAAACCTGGACTGCAGCCCCTAGAGCAACAACCTCATCAGGGTTAACAGTAACATTTGGCTCCTTTCCAGTCAACTTCTTAACAAGTTCCTGAACTGCTGGGATTCTGGTTGATCCACCCACAAGAATAACCTCATCTAAATCCTTGACAGACAGTTTCGCATCTCTTAAAGAATTCTCTACAGGAGTTCTCAACCTTGTGCGCATGGAACCAAAGCAAGTTAGTAAAAATACAAGAAATTAGCATGGATGAGTTACGGAAAGAATGACTAAGTGTATGGAAGCATGCAGTTCATACTTCATAGCAATAATCATACGATGACAGAGTTGGTATGGCGCTACAGCAACTCCTGATGAAAAGCAAGACTAGGATTCCCAGAAGAACAAAATGCTTTCTACCAAAGAAAGTCACCAAAAAAGTGTCCAGAATATAGAAATTCAACCAAGGATACGGGCATCAGTTAAATATGATCTTCTTAGTCAGCTTCATGATTATCACTTACCAGATTAACTGCCTGTTCCTCTTGTAATAGATGAAAATGTTACAGTAGAAAAAACTGAAAAAAGGAATACCTGTCAAGAAGATCTGAGCACAGCTCCTCAAACTTTGCCCTTGTCAGAGTTGCCTCAATATGCTTCGGACCATCAGCAGTTGCAGTTATAAATGGCAAACTACATGATATAATGCATCACATTTCTCCAGAAAGAACCAAGAAAACAGCAACAACAAAATAGCTTATCATAGTACAAAACGAGATCGTCAGTGAGAAAATAACCTAATGTTGGTCTGTGTCAAGGAAGAAAGCTCCATTTTGGCCTTTTCAGCAGTTTCTGTCAGCCGCTGAAGAGCTTGTTTATCTTTAAGGAGACCAACACCTTCATCTTTTTTGAATTTTGAAGCAAGCCAATCAACAATCCTCTGTCCATTTTAGTTAAAAACATGAATAAACTTTGAGAATATATTGTGCAAATAAACTCTTATAGTCCCTGCATACCTTGGTTTAACTTTAGACAAGTTCAACATTAGACCAACTCTTTTCTCCAAAATGGAAAAAAATTTCTCTATTTCAGAACATACACAAACTCTAAGATACAAGCTTTCCCAAAAGATAAACTTTAAATATAACTTCAAACGGAGGCCAAATAATTATGAATAGATAGGCAACTTAAGAAACACTATAAAAGCAACAGAGAATTATAATAACTCAGTTATCTCATTTAAGGAATACAATTCAGAAATTTTGAATATCATATAGTTTGTGGACAATGGCATCAAAAGAAGTATTGTAGATAAAGAAGAAATTAACAATCCTGGGGTTGCTACAAATTCT
This sequence comes from Apostasia ramifera, assembly GCA_019297695.1. Taxonomy (NCBI): domain Eukaryota; kingdom Viridiplantae; phylum Streptophyta; class Magnoliopsida; order Asparagales; family Orchidaceae; genus Apostasia; species Apostasia ramifera. The sequence continues at coordinate 508,779 of JAEMOT010000443.1, read as the reverse complement.
ATCAACTAGAAGCTACATAGGTCCACAGAAGCACGAAAGTTAATCAGAGAACAGCACAAATGGATATGACCTCTAAAAAAAATAACATGAAAAGTGTGTCACTATCATGTTTAAATCTATGAATAAATTTTTAATTTTTAACTTTATATATAAGCGGCTGAACCTTGTGGATTAGCCATAATATGGCAACAAAAAGAACAAAAAATAACCATAAAAAAAAACAAGAAGTGCATCCAATAAGTGAATGAACCTAGTAGCTACTGCACAAAAAAATAACATAAAATTGCATGAATTGTTACAACCATTATTGACATCATACCAGCGCAAGCAGGATAATTCATATTCTAGTGGCTATTTACCCAGATATCTGTTGGACAAACCTTATCAAAGTCATCACCTCCAAGATGTGTATCCCCAGAAGTTGAAAGCACTTCAAAAACACCATCTCCAACCTCAAGTACTGCAGCGAAAACTCAATAAAAATAATTTCTTGAAAACATAACCTTTATATGAAATGTCATATGAAAAAAGTAGTAACATCATGCATACTTTAATCTTGGTGCATTATGGACCCATCATTGCCATCAATAACTTCGGTCTTAAACATTTCAAGTGGTAGTACATAAAACATACCAAATCTACCCAAACATGATCAAAAAAATAAGGGCAACAAGAAAATTGCTAAACTAAAGATATCATGGATGACATAGTGTTTCCCAAAAAAATCCTCCTAAACCTCCTTCATAGCAAGCAATCAAATGAACCACTACCTATTGAAACAATGGATATTGAACAAATAATAAACTATCTTTACCTAATTTGAATGATTTGATGACAAGTTCCTCCTAATCAAAAGTCCACTATACCAGATATACATAAATGGAAAAAAAAAATGATTAGCAAAACAAGGTGACATAATTGCGTTCATGATTACAGAACACTAGAAGCCAAAACAGATGTATCTTCTGAAAAAGCAAATGATCAGAGATTGTATCTAGTAAATGCAATAAAAAATTCAAATACCTGACACATCAAATGTGCCACCACCCAAGTCAAACACTAGAATGGTTTCATTGTTCTTCTTCTCAAATCCATAGGCCAATGATGCAGCTGTTGGTTCATTGATAATGCGGAGGACTTCCAAACCAGCTATACGACCAGCATCCTTTGTTGCAGTCCTTTGGGAGTCATTGAAATAGGCTGGAACTGTAACCACTGCCTTAGTTACTTTGTCATTTAAGAATTTAGATGCGTCATCAACTAGTTTTCTCAAAACCTAAAATCATTCATGCGAAATTGATTAGCAATAGATATTGAAATTCTAGTTAAATAAAAAAGCAAATGAACTAACGTTAGTTAAATAAAACAGTGCAGAACAAATATCTTCAACACAGGGAAATGGTCAACGACTCAACATAGTATGTGAAAGTACAAGCTTACTACCAAATCTCAAATCCAGAGAAATGATGAAACATCATAAAAGAGTTTTGCAACACTAAAAGTTCCTAGTAACAAAAAGGAAAAAGCTAACAGATATTATCTATTTATAGGTAATACACAACGTTCAGATCATTGATAGAAAAGACGTGGATTTCAACTGTCTCATGCTAAACTTAACGATGTATTTCCAGTATGTCTACATCAGGAGACATAATTTGTGATATAGTCCATAAAAGAGGCAAAAAGATCATGTATGAGATTACTTAGGGAAAATTACATCAAATGTAATCTATCGCCCGACTCCTAAAAGTTCTATATTCAATGGGAAAGTAGAAGCAAAGAGTTAAAAGCTTATAAAATCTCATATCATTTATTAATACAAAGTCAAAATGCCACTAAGAGAGGAGCATCACAACGCATGTACCCTTTGTCTTTTAATAAGTGTGAATTGAAAGAGTTAAATAAGAAAAAAATCCTCTTCTAGCATTAAAAAGTACTTAAGGACCATCAAGTAAAGGTTCTTTGCCAGAAGGCTTTTTGTTAAATCTGGATCAGAAAAAAGATTCAATCGATGATTTTTTTTCTATGAGTACACTAACATCTTGAAGGCAAATCAAAAAACTATCAACTCTCAAAAAGAGTCGGGTTATCGTTTACTTCGAGAAATATTTTTTTATAAAGATCAAGGGTGTAGATCATGGAAATTATGAATGAATAGATGAAATTCAAGAGCATCTTCTATAAATAGTATGCCTCATTGTTGAAGCCCTAGCCTTCATGTTTTCATCCAAATTTAGAGAAGGAGAAAGAAACAAACTTTGAGGGCCACCGCCAACCTTCCTCCCACTGCCAGCCAGATGCCAACGCCAGACACCACCACCGTCGCCGCCTTGGAGTGCTATGAACTGATTTCATGGTGAGAAGACTCGTTAAGCAACCGCTGCCGCTGTTGGCCACTGTTATGCTGTTGTGTGAAGTAGATTGATGCGAAGTTGATCTAGTATATCATGAAGTTTGGTGCGATGCTGACTCTTCCCTATGCGAGATAACTATTAATTTGCAATGGATTGTCGGATTATCTCGCCCCATGGACATGGTATCCCTTATTAGTTATTACTATCTATCTATCTGACCTAAATAACTTGAGTTTTCCCTTTTTATCTCTCCTGATTTACTTATGTTTAGTTCCCTCTACTTGTTAAACCTTATTATTCTTTATTTTCCTTGAAATTAAATGCTATGAAAATGAGTTCAAGGATAGATTATGGCTATGTTGTTATGTTCGATCTCATATTTATTTTCTCCAATTAGTTCTACTATTTTAAAAGATTGCATGCTTAGGAGCTAATCTTATGAATGTGTCTAGAGTATTATTGGATTGAGGCTTTAATGAGTGTAGTTTCTTATACTTCCAATAAAGTAGATAACTTGTTAGTTTAGGGTCAATTTTCCTAATTTAATTTCCTAGTAAAGCTCTACTAGTTTAGTTGCATATTATGTGTTTGATGAAATACCCAAACACATTCATAAGCATTTGAGTTTTGTTCTCATTTCACATGATTTAACTTGCATATCAAGTATTTGATGGAATGTTCATGATTTTACTTAGGCACTTAAATTATTAAATACCTCATCCTCAAATCACCCTACATCACTAACACATGGTCAACACAGCAACTTAATAATGCAAAATGACTAGCAAATCTACAGAAAAGTGGTGATGAAAAAAAACTGAAAAGTTTTGAAAATGATAGAAGTTTACAATATACTACATGATAAGAAAAATCTAACAAACATAGTAGACATTTTTTACATAAATAATACAAAAAATATAGATTTTACACAGCTAACCATATGCATTTGTTTAGCCAAGTCAACTTTAACAAGGTTAAGAGATTTTTTTGATTTTGAAATTTGTGAAAAGATTGAAATAAAATTAATTTTATATTGAGATGAGTGTAGAATGAGAAAATAGTTTTTTAAAATTTATGTAGAATGTGAAACATAGTTGACTTTAATGTTGAAATTTATATAAGATTTTGAAATATTGCTAACAGACCTGTAAGAATAGTTTTAACACCGTTTGAAATGAACCAGGGCAACAAACTAAAGATAAACTTTCGGTATATCCTCATCCGGAGGCATAATTTGTGTAGTCCAAATAAATAGGCAAAAAGAGTATGTATGAGAGATCATTTAGGAAAACATACATCGGTATATCCTATCACGCAGTGACTCCTAAAAATTTAATACTCGCCATGAAGCGGGAGAGAGAAGTCCGGAGGTTATAATTACACGTCTTTTAATTAATTCAAAGTCAGAAGGCCAAGCTAGCGAGCCTACGCTCTGTCCTTCCAAGAATTTGAACAGACAGAATTCAATAAGAAAAGCTGCTCATCCTGCTTTAACAAATACTTAAGGACCATTCAATAAGAGTTTTTTGCCAGGAGGCTCAAATTTCAGCAGTGATTAAAGCTTATGGCCTTGCACTAGTCAGGATGAATTTCTGAAAAAATCTCAAAGAGCATCCAAATATTAATTTAGGAGAAGATTAAAGCATGAACAAAACATAACCTGTGCTGATATCTCCTCCGCCGCAAACTGCTTGCCTATGGCCGGGCACTCCAGCTTGACATTGCCAATCTCATCCCTTACGACCCTGTACGAGACCTGCTTTGACTCCTCGTCCACCTCAGCCATCTTCCTGCCAATGAACCGCTTGACCGAGAAGAAGGTGTTCTCCGGGTTTACCACAGCCTGCCGCTTCGCGATCTGCCCCACAAGCCGCTCCCCATTCTTAGTGTACGCCACCACCGACGGCGTCGTCCGCTGCCCCTCAGAGTTTGTGACGATCGTCGGCTTCCCGCCCTCCATCGCCGCGACCGCGGAGTTGGTCGTTCCGAGATCGATCCCCACAACCTTCTCGCACACCACTCTTAAAGATCCGCCGCCGGTACCTGACCTCCTTGTGAGAGTTCGACCGGGGACCCGAATGCAAGCTCGGGAAAAAACCTCGGGCCTGCGTCTGCCAAAGAAAACGGAGGCGGACGAAGAAATGCGGTAGCAGAAGGGCTTCCTCGATGGCGGAGGGGAGATGGCGGCGGATGCGAAGGATCCGGTGGCGTGGATCTGAGCTACTGGGAAAGCCATTGCGGAGGAGGAAACCCTAGCACTGCCGACGGACCTGGAGGGGAGGAGGAAAAGAAGAGAGCAGGGTGACAAAGCAGCACGCCGGCAGCCCGCCAGGAAGTAGGTGTGGAATTTATACCACTCGACACTATGAAGCGCTGAGCGCCTACGTGGCAGTTTCTGCACCGTTCATATGGAAGCGATATTCCTTTTTCTATTTATTTTTAAAAAAAAACTTTTTTAAAAAAACCCTTATTCACTGCATGACTATTTATTTAAAAAAAATAATTTTTAAGTAGATTAAATTTAAATATCAATAAAAATATTTTTATTAAAAATTATAAATAATATAAAATAAAATTAATTATTATATTAAAATATGTGTACGGTATGATATAATTAACTATTATTTTAATATATATGTAACATATAAAATAAATTAATTATATAATATGTATGTTTATTTAAAATTAAATTAGTTTAATTTTAACTTGTCAAACAAATAGGCTTATATATTGCACACAAAAATATTAAATCATCTAGTTGCGAATAAATAATTTAATTACTCGATCAAACCATCCGTTCATGTCAACTAAACGATCCGTTTGACTACCATATTAAGTAGGCATTCATCTAAAAAAATAGATATAATTTGAAATCAAATAATTATCCATTCAAAATAATAAATATTATATATACTCATACCATCTCCAACTAATACTCACGTTTTTCAACAAATATCAATTTTTACAAGTCAGAGCGTACGTAGGGTCCGATCTGCCAACTTTTACAATATTTTGCACGTAGTGGGGCCCACTAACCTACATAGCACTGTGTGAATAGTGAATAAATTACTGACCTGATTTGCTTGTTGGATGTAATACATTCTCCTACGTTGGATGTAATATAAATATAAACATCTATATATATATTCTTGTTTGTAATGATCATCTCAAAATATGTTCTAATGCATATTAAGGGGGAGTTTGGTCGTTGTTATCTTGATGTTATATTATGTAATCTAGATATCATGACATCTAGATGTCATCTTTTAACTAATAATTTTATAATTTTATAAAAGATTATTTATAAATATTATTAAACTAAATAATTGCTTTCTCTAGATAATGTAACATAACATCAAAATAACATTGAACTAAATGTCTCTTAAGAAATTTGAGAAAAATTAGCAATTACTTGCGAAAATATCAATGAAATTAGAGATTTTAAAATTAATTTTCTCAAATGATAATGAATTAATAGATTTACCAACATTAATTTGCTTGACCTATGGTTTTCTTTTTTTTTATTTTGCATTTGAATTTGAATCAAGATGTATTATAGTTATTTTAAGATCAAAATGGTAATAATTTAAAAAATAATAATAATAATAATAATAAATAAATTTTTTAAATTATTTTATATTTTTTTTAATATAAAAAAATATTATTTTTACTTCACATACTTAATAATTTTCAATAAAAAAAATAATTTTATTTCACATTTCAGATCAAAATACTCAATTCAAGTATTGAAGAGGCCTAAGCCTAAATTTAAGAAAGGGCTCATGAAAAAGATGCAATAATCTATCTATACTATTATATTCTCTTATGATTCAAGCTTTTTTTCAGATATGAAAAAAAAAATATTTTATTTTTTATGTTTAATAAGAGAAATTTATTTTAATATTAGAAAGTGTATAAAATATGAAATATTTTAAATTTTAATATTTGTATTTGTATTGAATGTGATATAAAATTAATTTTTATAGTTGAAATTTGTGATGGACGAAAATTGTGGTGAAATTTTAAAATGCCCATAATACCCTTGCTCTCTTCCTCTCTCTTCATCCAGTCGCCCCAACCGGCCCCTCTCTCTCCTCTCTCTCTCCCTCCTCTCTCTGCTTTACCCCTGCCCATGCCTCCCTCTCTCTCTCCTCTCTCTGCTTTCTCTCTCCTGCCCGCCAGCTCTCCCTCACTTCCCATGCCTCCCTCTCTCTCTCTCTCTCCTCTCTCTGCTTTCTCTCTCCTGCCCGCCAGCTCTCCCTCACTCTCCTCTCTCTCTGTTTTCTCCCGCCCACCGCCCACTGCTCTCTCCTCTCTCCTCTCTCTCTGCTTTCTCCCGGCCACCGCCTCCCTCTCTCCTCTCTCTCCTCCCTCTCTCTCTGCTTTCTTAATAACTAATAATAAATTTAAATTATATAATAAATAATAAATTTAAATTCCATATTATTTAATTTTTAATTTAACAATAATTATTATTATTTAATAATAATATCCTTACTAATTACTGATTTTAAAGATTAATTTTATTTTATTAATTTTTATTAATTGAGAAAAATAAAACATCAAAATTAACACGATATTGAATTAAAAATTCATATATAATATTAATTTATTTCACTACTTAACTAAATAGTTATTATTCTAATTATTTTATCTTATCATAAAAGTAAAATTATAAATATTATACCTCCATATTACGTATAACATATATTTTTCATTAATTATTTTTTGTCTTTTATATGAACCTGTGAATATATAGAACCTGTAACATGTGAGGTATTTCAAGTTTTTGTAAATAAATATACTCAATCTACTAAATAAAATATGTTTACACATATAGATATACAGAGATAAGTAGGGAAGAGTTAAAGTAATAAATTAATTTATGTCATTCTTATTTAGGCAACACACATTTCAAATTTACTCAGTTCAAGACCAAATTTTATTTAAAATCAATTTAGGGGGCATTTAGTTCAATGTTATCTTGATGTTTATTATATTATATAGAGAAAGCAGTTGTTTGATTCAATGACATTTACAAAGAATCTTCTATTAGATTATAAAATTATTAATTAAAAAATAATATTTAGATGTCATGACATCTAAATTACATAATATAATATTAAGATAACGTACATCAAACCAAACGCCTCTTTAATTTTTTTTATATCTTGATTTTTCATTAATTTTTATTAATTGAGGATAATAAAATATCAAAATTAATATGATATTGAATAAAAAATTCATATGTAATATTAATTTGTTTCGCTACTTAACTAAATAGTTATTATTCTAATTATTTTATCTTATCACAAAAATAAAATTGTAAATATTACACCTTAATATTACGTATAATATACATTTTTCACTAATTTTTTTTGTCTTTTACCATGAACTTAGAATCTGTAATACATAAGGTACCTCAAATCTTTGTAAATGAGTATATATTCAATCTACTAAATAAAATATATTTACACGTATAGACATATAGAGATAAATAGGAAAATGCTAAAATAATAAATTAATTTATGTCATTTTTATTTAAATAACACACATTTCAAATTTAATCAGATATTTAAAATTAATTTAATTTATTTTATACCTTAATTTTTCTTAATTATATTTTTCTCATATCAATAATATGCGATGGAGAGAGAGGAGAGAGAGAGAGAGAGAGAGAGAGAGAGAGAAGAGAGAAAGAGGAGAGAGAGGGGCCAGTTAAAATATATATTTTCAAATAAATAATAAAAATTTAAATTATAAATTTTATTATAAAAAATAGTAAATTCAATTATAATTTTTATAATTAAAGATATTTTTAATAAAAAATAGGACTAAATAATTATAATAAATTATAAATAATTACTTCTTAAAATTATTAAATTATTAAAATATTAAAACACATTATATTATAATTGTTTACTAAATCATTACTTAAAATTTGAAAAATTACAAATAATTCTCACTTTTATGTTATATAATATTAAAAAATTTAATTTTTATTTTATTATTTTCTCAAATATAATTTAAAAATTATATAATGTTATTTAAAAATTAAAATTTTAAAAATTAATTTAATCTATTAATTTTAAATTAAATTTTTTAATTACTTAATAAAT